>OX336365.1:85570045-85832545 GCA_946902895.1 Fragum fragum
GCCCCTAAAATTCTTAAAGCATTTCAGAGGCTCTGCATATGCTAACAACAGAAAAAATGTCAAATGATTCCACTGTCACATAAGAAGTACAAAAAATGTAGAAGAGAAAGTAAATGAAATGTTTGGAAACTAAGAAATCTCCCGGAACCAAAGGAAATGGCAGAAAACTGTGTTTTGCATTGCGTAATCATTTGGTAAAATGACATCACATTTGAAATTTATTTTCAGGAGGACAGATGTCAATGTTGTCAATTACCCTCTCTATTATTGATGGGTATTTATTCTGCATTTATACATATCAATGCATGAACTCTTCAATTCATAAACTCTGTTATTCATTAACCTTTCCATATTGTACATTTAGAATATTTTCAACAGATTTCAATCATTCTGAGCACAAATGTTATGGGAAAAATAAGTAGATTTATAACCATACTTGAATACCATACATTGATCCCTATTAAGGATATTTAGGTAAAACAAGAGCCATGTTGGACATGGCCATCCCCCGCTTAAGAAGCTTGATAGTAAACTGAAGCCAGTTAGATTTAGGCTCTGCATTTCTTATCAATGAGTTCGATGATAGCCATTATACTTTCAGAGATATGCTCAGGACAAATCTAAGTCTTTAAAACAACAAAGGGCAATAACTCTCAAATTAAGCAAACAAGAGTTGTGGTTCTTGTGCACTGCACTTCTCCACATTGAGTTCTATCCACCTATGATGTTTCAAGTTAATAGCTATTATACTTTCACAGATATGCCCTAGACAAAATCTTAGTCTTTCAAACAACAAAGGGCAATAACTCCAAAATTATGCAAGCAAGAGTTGTGGTTCTTAAGCACTGCACTTCTCAAAAACGAGTTCTAACCACCTATGAAGTTTCAAGTTAATAGCTATTATACTTTCACAGGTATGTCCTAGACAAAATCTTAGTCTTTAAAACAACAAAGGGCATTATCTCCAAAATTATGCAAGCAAGAGTTGTCGTTTTTGTGCACTACACTTCTCCTGAACGAGTTCTAACCACCTATGAAGTTTCAAGTTAATAGCTATTATACTTTCAGAGATATGCCCTAGACAAAATCTAAGTCTTTTAAACAACAAAGGGCAATTACTCCAAAACTATGCAAGCAAGAGTTGTGGTTCTTATGCACTGCACTTTTCCTCAATGACATCTATTCACCTATGAAGTTTCAAGTTAATAGCTATAATACTTTCAGAGATATGCTCCGGACAAAATCTAAGTCTTTAAAACAACAAAAGGCAATAACTCCAAAATTACGCAAGCAAGAGTTGTGGTTTTTGTGCCCTGCACTTTTCCTCAATGACATCTATCCACCTATGAAGTTTCAAGTCAATAGCTTTTATACTACAGAGATATGCCCCGGACAAAATCTTAGTCTTTAAAACAACAAAGGGCAATAACCCCAAAATTATGCAAGCAATAGTTGTGGTTCTTGTGCACTGCACTTCTCCTCAATGAGATCTATTGACCTATGAAGTTGCAAGTTGATAGCAATCATACTTTCAGAGATATGCTCTGGACAAGTTTAGTGACGGAAGGACGGAATCACGGAAGGACGGAATGACGGACAGAGACCATTACTAAATCCCCTTCACCGAAACGGTGGGGGATAAAAAAGCTAGATGTTAAAGGCAAATGATGAATTTATGTTTTTTCCTTGTAAAAAATTGGGTTTTGTTTGTTGTTGTTTTTAGCTAGCAAAGCATCGGCTTTGATAGCTTAAGTTAACAGACAAAATTTTGAGGTCGTCTCAAAGTTTAACGAGTGCAAACTCCCACTGGAGGCTTAACACTTTATCCATTAAATGCCTATGCTATAAAAAGAAGTTCTTATATATTTCAGGAATATTATCTGCGCACAAGTTCATCTCCTAGGTGTTTTAGCTCACTTGAGCACATCGTGTTTTGCAAAAAAGTCTGATCAGTGTCTTCAAAGAAGTTGCAGACGTCAACTTCAAATTGTTGAAAACTCTAAAATATTTATCTCTTTAGATAGAAAACAATGTGGAAAATGAAGAAATTGCTTGTTACAAGCAATTTCTTCATTTTCCATATTGTTTTCCACAACTTTTTTCTTGAGGGACGTAAAAAGGGGGATCGTGTGGGAATGGGTTAACTCCTTGGTTACTGTAGCCTCATTTCTTTATTATGATAACATTTGACAAAGAATATTACTGAACAAAACAATGCTTTGCTAGCTTTCAGTACTTTTCAGTCCTTTGATTCTTCTTAACTTATTACAAGCCTTTACATCCTGAAAATAATATCTTAAGCTCTTGTCCCTTTTATTTCATACAATTTTTACAGGAATTTGTGAAACTAAACCAGTTCCCACACAATAACACTTTTAACGCCCCTTGGGAAAATCAGCTTTTGAAAACATTATGGACAATTAAGAGTTTGCTTCTAACACACAATTTCTTCATAATAAACAATATTTTCTATCCCAAAAGACAAAGATTTTTAAAATTTCTTTAACCCATTACCAGATGGCAAAATTCAGACAGGTCCAAATTGACAGGAGTTGCAGAGGACAATGTAAAGTTTATGAAATTTAAGATTCTTCACACAATGTTTTCCCAATTATTTATCTTGAGGGGCATCCAAAAGTGTCATTGTGTGGGAATGGGTTAAGTAAAATTTGTCTTCTGCAACTTCTTTCAGTTTGGACCATTCAAAATTTTGTCATCTGGTAATGGGTTAAATATCCAAAGTCCAATGATCAAGAACTTTTGTTGGGTCGTTTTCCTTTTCAGCTTGTATGACAACAATGCAATATGTGTACAAACAAAAGTTTCATTGGATGTTGCACATGCTAATAGTATTTCCTGGTTGTCATCATCAATTTGAAAGTCACAATTGTTCTGAAGACAGACCCAAATGTTAAAGACTCTCTACATGATGCTGGCCAATGTTTTGTTGACACTTTCAACTTCCACACATGTATCGTCTAATTCATTTTGATTGTACTCCACACAGATTTGATTTCATGAGATTTACACAAAAATAAAACAGTACAAAGTCTAATGAATATTGCCAGTAAGGCAGCCTTCAGTAGCCAAACAATACCATTTTAAGGTTGATATTCCATGCAAAGGTGCACGGGAGCATTATCATAGTGGTATTATGTTGTTCCCTATATAAGTAAGTTTCTTTTTTTCATCACATGAGTCAAGGTTTTGTTTATTGAATATTCAAAGGATATTGACATGTTATCAGATTTGTGTACGGAATACAGCATCATACCATGGGATTGCATGAAGTCATGGATGCCCTGTTTAAGTGATTGTCACATGACCTCCAGTTGTGAACTAGAACTTGGGAGTTGATTGATTGGATAGAGATTTAATGCTACTTTTAACAGTACATATATTCCGACACCAGTACTACCAGTAAATCTCCTTTCCGAGCCTACTACTGCTCAACCCACATAACAGGTTTACGACTATCCATCCATTGGTCAGAGGCAAAGGTTTAGATAGGATATTTGCTGTGGACAGGGATCGAACCTGGGACCCCATGATTTTAAACTTGGGAGTATCCAACACAACATTATGCATGACATTAGTCCTCTTCAAGGGAAATATCTGTGCCAGATTATTTTGATATTGATCTATAAATGTAGAAGATATGCTCTGGGCAAGAATTGGACACACACACACCCAAGCACTCACATAGAGGTACATAACTCTAAAATCTGTCTGTTGAGGGAATAAATGTTGCTTGTCCCTCATCTTTTATTGAAAACCTATGTAAAGAATTCAAATTACCATGCTGTCATGGTGCTCACTTATTAGCATCTATGTGAGTGAACCTGTGCCCAGTCAAAATGAAAATGAAACTAACCAAAATATATCATTGAAAAAATTAACCATGAATTGCTTGGTCAAAAATAACAGAAAATTAATAATGGATTGAATTTGATTCAGACTGTTGGATTGTTTTTTTCTTATAATGAGACATACCACCAAAAATAAATAAGCAGACTTTAAATTCTTTTTCAAGGTCACTTGTCCTGCCAAAGCCAGGCTGTACAAAAAGGATCTCAACAATCACAAAGTTGTATCTTACATATTGAAAGGTAGAAAATATTGATTTTAATGAAGATAATGCTGGGTTAAAATAATCTATTTGATTTTAAGCAGAAGTTCATTTTGATTATTGTCAAATAGAAAATCATCTAAAGTTAGTCGCTGTGAAAATTAGGGAAATATTGGCATTTCCACGCCCCTGTAAATTAGACATTGGTTATATCAAATAGCATGTTGTAGAATTGAAACGTGATCAAACAAACAACTTCCTATATTCAATGTAACAATAAACATTGACACTGTTTGCTTTTCAGTGGGCTAAACCTAGAAGGTATTGAGTGCCGTAACGAAAGTGAACTACACTACAAAATAATAGTAATTATCCTTAGCTCATTCTCACATAATGACGAGTTTTTGGTATTTATCTATTTAATTCACAATGATTGGGAAACAAGTCTTCCCACTTAGATTAATCCCTCTCCATTCTACTTCCTGGAGAGTAATCAGTACACATGCCAATTATGTGTGCCAATGACAGAACCAAGATATGACACTTTTTGACAACCATCAAGAAACAAGAGGACCATGATGGTCCTAAATCGCTCACCTGAGGCATCTCCAAATTACAGTACTTTTTAGTATAAAAAAGGCACAACTTATAAAAGATATAGAAGATTTTGGGCTTTGTACAAAACAATCCAGAATAATGATGAATGCCTTTGGCTTTATAGTTTAATCCATTACCAAACTATCCCAGAATTTTTCACCCTCAGGGAAAATAGGTTTGAAAAATACATATTGAGAAAGGGAGTGACAAGCAATTTATCCATTTCTCACAGTGTTTACTACCTGAAATTCTTTGTATTTAGATTTCAATCAAACTCTAATTACTGTCTGCAACTTCAATGGATGTAATTTTAGCAACCTTGGTCGAGAATAATCTGGATGTACTATACATCAAAATATGAATGCATTACAACTTATACATGAGGAGTGGAAGATATTTGAACATGCTCTTATTGAGCGTTTTTCATATCTTTGGATGCCTTGGGAAGGGCCATGTTTGTCCAAAGGATATAAACATGGTAGAGAACAATTATGTTATCCTTTGTTTTTAATGTCAATGCTCTAGAGCCTATATTTAAGAAGAATTCTTTCAATGCAAATTACACAATTTTCTACCCTAGGAGCAAAGACATTTTTCATCCTAAGAGCATATTTTCCTCTTATATAGTGCAAAATTATTTAGTCATGCTACATACCAAATATGTATGCCCTTCACCTTATATTTCAGAAGGAGAAGACTTTTGATGTTGCTTTAATTGAGCGTTTTCAAAAATTTTTGACCTCTGGGGCAGTTCCATGTTTTATCCCAGGGCTAACATTTTAGCTAACATGGTAGAGAACCATCTGTTTATGCTATATACAAAGTATGAATGCTTTAGACTTCTCCTTAAAATGAAGATTTTTTTTTTTAACATACTCAAGTTTTGCGTTTTTCCCAATTTTTGACCCCTAGTGCAGGGCCGTTTTTGACCTGAGGAAGACAACTTTTAGTGATATAGTACAAAACCATCTAGTTATGCTCCATACCAAATATGAATATCCTAGACCTTATAGTTTAAGAGGAGAAGTCTTTTGAAATTGCTCTAAGTAAGCATTTTTCCAAACTTCGGACCTCTAGGGCGGGGCCATTTTAGACCCAAGAGTTTAAATATTTAAAAACTTGGTAGAGAACCATATGATTAAGCTCTATATAAAATATAAATGCCTTTGGCCTTGTAGTCTGTGAGAAAACAACAACATAGATTTTCTAAAATTTCCCATTTTCATATGCCACAGTTACAAGAGTTTTTCACAGAATTAAATTCTTTTAACAACTTTTGAAGAACTTCACCCAAGGAACATCCCTGCAAAGTTTCAGCTTGATTGGCCCACTGGTTTAGGAGGAGAAGATTTTTAAGATTTTAACAGATTTACTTAAGATTCCCATTTTCACATGCCGCGGCAGCCAGAGTTTTTGACGGAATCCAATTCTTTTAACAACTTTTGTAGAACTTCACCCAAGGAACATCCCTGCAAAGTTTCAGCTTGATTGGCCTACTGGTTTAGGAGGAGAAGATTTTTAAGATTTTAACAGATTTACTTAAGATTCCCATTTTCACATGCCGCGGCAGCCAGAGTTTTTGAAGGAATTAAATTCTTTTAACAACTTTTGTAGAACTACACCTAAGGAACATCTCTGCAAAGTTTCAGCTTGATTGGCCTACTGGTTTAGGAGGAGAAGATTTTTAAAGATTTTTACAGATTTACTAAAGATTCCCATTTTAACATGCCGCGGCAGCCAGAGTTTTTGACGGAATCAAATTCTTTTAACAACTTTTGTAGAACTTCACCCAAGGAACATCCCTGCAAAGTTTCAGCTTGATTGGCCTACTGGTTTAGGAGGAGAATATTTTTAAAGAAATTGTGGACGGACGGACAGACGGACAGACGGACAGACGGACAGACGGACAGACGGACGGACGGACGATGGACAACGACCGATCACAATAGCTCACCTCGCACTTTGTGCTCAGGTGAGCTAAAAAGCTTTGGAAAACATTGTGCAAAATGAAGAAATTGCTTATAACAAGCAATTTCTTCATTATCCACAATGTTTTCTACCTAAAAAAGACAAGGATTTTTTAAATTCCATCAACTAAGAAATATTGTCTGCTAACTCTTTCAGTTTGCAACAGTCTAAAATTTTGACATAGGGTAATGGCTTAAACCCTATGAAAAAGACTTTTTTAAACAGAACTCTCTTTTTGTTAGTGTATATCAACCCATTCATCTACAATCTCACTATTTCAAACTTTCAAATATATAATGAAAAATGACAAAACTGCATATTACAGTAATTCCTTCATTTTTAGTTTTTTCCCCCAAAAATAAACAAAAGTTTGATGAACTAAAAGCTGTCACCAGCATGTTCTAAAAATCAGACCGTGCTATATAGCAGCTGAAATTCTGTCATCTGTTAATGAGCTTAAGTCTTAACCCTTTCCTGTTCAATCCCTGGTTTTTATGTCCCTTTGATGTAATGATTGAGAAACATAATAGAAAAAGAAAAAAATGCTTGTAACAAGCAATTTCTTCTTTTATCACAATGTTTCCTACCCTACTGAATGGTCATTCTTCAAATTAAATCCACCTTAAATTTTTATCTGCGAAACCTTTGAATTTGGACAGAACTAAAATTTTGAAAAAC
This sequence comes from Fragum fragum, assembly GCA_946902895.1. Lineage (NCBI taxonomy): Eukaryota > Metazoa > Mollusca > Bivalvia > Cardiida > Cardiidae > Fragum > Fragum fragum. The sequence goes on from OX336365.1 coordinate 85,577,358, forward strand.
ATGAAAGGGTTGATTACATGTTGAAACACTCTCCATCTAATTATCCAGCATCATAATGTGTATCTTCTTAGAGAGATTCCAAATATTTAAACTTGTTGTTAATGATTAAGTAGTCATTTACCTGCCACATGACAAAATTTTAGACTTGCAGAAATGAAAGTGTTAGAACTTAGAAGGCAACAACATAAAGAGGGGGTACAAATTAGAAATAAAGCCCTGCCTTATATAAAGCTTAAAGTCGGAAACAATTGCCAATTACAATAAAGAAAATGTCATTTTCCAAAATATTTTACTCAATGATTATATCAGGCTCTTAAAATGAAGTGATTGTCTGGGAAGGGGTTAAAATGAACTTAGTCTATCATTTCCAAAAGGAAAAAAGTTAACCCATCACCACACAATGACACTTTTTGACCAAAGAAATATGAACATTAGGCACTTTGTTTCTACTTTTTGAGCAAATTAAAATGTTGTCTGCAAATTCTTTCAAATTCAGCTAGTCTAAAATGTTGTCTTCTAGTAATGGTTGAATGGAATGTATCAATATATCCATATTCAAGCTGACCATGCAGATTTGAAACTTTTCATTTATAGATTTGAATGAAAATTTATCTGATAGTCCCAATAGGAAAAGACTCATGACTTGTTTAGGATCAGATTAGGATCAGATTGTCCTAAAACATTACCATACAATAAACTTTAGACCAGTCCATATTGAAAGTAGACATTTCAAAGTGTGTTAGAAAATGTGTGTAAAATATTTAAATCTAAAATTATTAAAGACAATTTCCTCATTATACACAATAATTTCCCTTTTGTTTTATTTGAGGGGCATAAGAAAGCGTCATTGTGAAGGAATGGGTTAAGCCAACAAGTTCATGAAAGAAAAAACCAGAAAGAGTGCAGAGTTCCACAGCTTCTGACTCTGTTGGTATGTGCACCAGTATTTTATCATGAGGAATGTCTGATTGGAGATAATATTAGTCATTCTTTTCCAGAAATATTCTACCAGCTACAAATATCTACAGGTGTATTATTAGCTTTAAACCATTACCAAACGGCAAAATTCTAGACTGGTCCCAATTGAAAGGAGTGGTAGACAACAACTTAAAGTTTGTGAAACATTAGATTTTTCATCTTTCTGGGTAGAAAATATTGAGCAAATTGAAGAAATTACTTGTCACAAGAGACATTTTACACAATGTTTCCCCAATTGATTTCATCAATAAGCATCATTGTGTGGGAATTGGTCAAGGTTACATTCAAGAAAAGCTTCCCTGTTTAGGGTTTAATGTCCTTTTTCTACATTATTCCAGTCTTTACTGTGGCAGCTTGAGCACCTAACCATGGAGTCCTGGTATTTCTTACACTTACACTTTACACATTTCCCACACAATGACGCCCCAAGAAAAAGAGCTTCTGAAAACATAGTGGAACATACTGACCTTTGAATTTCCTTATTCTAAGCAAAATTGCTCAATTTGTTTTAACATATCTTTTTCCGTCTAAATAAGGTATATTTCAAACGACTGATTAAGAATGAGAACCTTGATTATGGCTGAATAGTTAACAGATGACATAATTTTAGGCTATTCCAAATTGAAGGAAGTTGCAGATCACAACTTTTACGACTTGTAATTCACTTTCTTTTTGGTCTTTGGGTACAAATATTGTTGGAAATGATGAAATTGCTTGTAACAGGCAATTTCTTAAGTTTTCACAATGTTTTCCAAAAATTTTCTCTTGAGGGGCACAAAAATGTGGGATTGTGTGAGAATGAGTTATTTTTCTTTTTTCTAATAACTGTAATCAGTGTTCTGCCAAGGCCGCAATTTCATGACATTCTAGCATAAAAATTGTGGATGTCGCATGAAAATTAGCGTAGGTGCAAAAATTGGCGCGGCCAAAACTCTGCTTTTTTCCCTCTTCTTTGGACTAAGCCGTAAAACAAACAAAATGCCACTTTAGTCATATGGTACCGAGTTAAGGATCCTAGATTGTACCGGGATCAAGTGAATTTATTTCAGATTAACTCAAAAGGAGTGCCAATCCTAAGAACAGATTGGAAGATCAGACCTATTTTTTACCAAAACATTGGTAAAACATTCTTGAAAACTATCAAATGACATAATTCAATATAAATAGAATTTCTAAAAATAGAACCCTTATACAGAGTGGGCTGCAGTGTCAGGAAACTTTATATGCGTTATATGAACATCCTTTTTTGAGGGATGTCTCGGTAGCGCAGAGGTTAAGGACTTCGGACATTGCAGCGCTAGGCGGTGTTGTTATATCTGCCTAGGTTCGAATCCCGTAAGAGTCAAATAAAATATTAGTTCTCCACTAGGGTTGAAAAAGACAAAAGTCACTGCAGTAGTTGAGAGAATTCAATATAAATAGAATTTTTAAAAATCTAAAAATAGAACCTTTATACTTAGTGTGCTGCAGTGTCAGGAAACTTTATATGCGTTATTTGAACATCCTTTTTTGGGGGATGTCTCATAGCCCAGAGGTAAGGACGTCAGACATTGAAGCGCTAGGCGGCGTTGTCGTATCCGCGTAGGTTCGAATCCAGTAAGAGTCAAATAAAATATTAGTTCTCCACTAGGGTTGAAAAAGACAATAGTCACTGCCGTTGTTGAGAGAATTCATATAAAAAGAATTTCTAAAAATAGAACCCTTATACAGAGTGTGCTGCAGTGTCGGGAAACTTTATATGCATTATTTGAACATCCTTTTTTGGGGGATATCTCTGCAGCGCAGAGGTTAAGGACGTAGGACATTGCAGCCCTAGGCGGCGTTGTCATATCTGCGTAGGTTCGAATCCCTAAAGACTCAAATAAAATATTAGTTCTCCACTAGGGTTGAAAAAGACAAGAGTCACTGCCGTTGTTGAGAGAATTCAATATAAATAGAATTTCTAAAAATAGACCCCTAATACAGAGTGTGCTGCAGTGTCGGGAAACTTTATATGCTTTATTTGAACATCCTTTTTTGGGGGATGTCTCGGTAGCCCAGTGGTTAAGGATGTAGGACATTGCAGTGCTAGGTGGAGTTTTCGTATCTGAGTAGGTTCGAATCCCGTAAGAGTCATATCAAATGACACTTTTATAGGATTCAAATAGCAAACAAAACAAGGAATAATATATATTTTGAGAACTAAATATTGATATCTAACCACTCTGTACATAGATCAGTTATGAAATGTCATATTTTGTTGTTAAAAGAAGTTAGCAGTTGTAAGTGTACCTATATCGGGACATGACATATCGCGACCGTTTTGCTCCAAACTAATTGTTGTAAATGGTTGATATAGTGACAAACTTTTACAAAAATATTACAGTATTACAAAAACACTGTTCATAATAATTTAAACTGAATTACAAAGCTTTAAATCAACTATAGTTTTTTTCTTTTTTGCATTTGCCTTTTCCTGTTCAGGAATTTAAAACTCCCTTTTAGATGGATCCCTCTGACCCACTTTGATACTTTTGAACATCCAATTTGTGGATCCAAGACTTTATACCTGCAATATTTTCAAGTCCTGTCTCTGATTTGATCAGTCTTCAGTTTTGTCAACTTGTAATGTGTTAAACAGAATGATGTTGCACATATTTTAGTTACAAAAGTTTCAGTGTAGTTTGCTTTGAGACAGGGAAGAAAATTATGAAATTATGCTATGATTTTAAATACAGTAAAACCCCTCTAATACGACCACTTGCGGTTCTTTCTGAAAGTGGTAGTAATAGCGGGGTGGTCGTAATACTGAGGTTTGGTCGTTTGTTGTCAAGTAATTCATGTTTGTTTTATTTTCGTTATTTTGACTATATTAATACTATACATACAAAAATGAAACTATAAGAACATGTATTACAGCGGAATCTTACGTTAGTTTCAAATTTACGACCTTTGATAAGTTCTACTTTCTCTATTCTCCATTTGGATCTGATTCAGAAGTCCGACCTCAGATTATTTATTCGTAAGTACATGTTCAAAGTGTCAAACTGTCAATATCATATCTTCTATAATGCGAATGCCAAGCATCAATTACGTTGAAATTGCTTATTAACTTTTTCGGAACGCCATAAACAAACTAATCGTAACTTCTCGCATACATTTTCAGTTTCCAATTTATCCCTCGAGTCAAAACCTGTGACACATTCAAATAACAATTAAAAATAATACAAGCTATAATTTCTAAAAGTGATCGGCCACTTTAATCATAACACCTATTATAATAAGGGAATATCACATAATCAAAAATCCGATAATGTATTTACAATGTATTCGTACCCAATTAGTGTCGCTTTTATCAAGTGTGAAATTCGGGTGGTTGGTCTCAATGTGTGAAGGTACTGGTCGTTTTAGTGGGGTTCAAAATAGTGTATCAGCTATAGTTGGGACTGAATTTAGTGGTCGCAATTCGGAATAGAGGGATGCCCGTTTTAGAGGGGTTCGCGACCATTGAAATAAAGAACAAAAAATTCCCTTCTGTAAAAATTCGGTCGTAATAGCGGGGTGCCTGTATTTCCGGGGTGGTCGTAAGGAGGGGTTTTACTGTATTACAGTGAAATGGAATTGTCTCTTTCATTTTGAAAATGTATCCACCAAATTAGGGCTAAGGGGAATTCTTCTGAATATCCTTGGCAGAACACTTTGTAATTACGGAAGGAGTTCTTAATAATACAGTTGTAATACCATCTCTCCTCATTCTTGGAGATTCATTGACCAAAGATATTAATCCATTGAGAATGTCAGGACAAAACTTTCAGACAAGAATCAAATCACAACCAGGGGCTAAAATAAGAGATATCACAAGAAGTATCATCACAAACAGTGACAAGCAAGATCTTTCAAATTTTGACATGATCATCATTCATGCAGGCATAAACAATGTCTCTGATGCCGAAAATCCATCCTCTATTTCTGAAGAAATTCTACAGCTAACAACAGAATTAAGAAAAATCAACCTAAAAGCAAAAATAGCAATTTCTTCTGTCCTCATCAAAAAACATGATAAGCTCTCATTACCAATAATACTAAACACAAACTCTGAAATAAAAAATGTTTGCTCAATAAACAATCTAGTCTTCATTGATCATACCGCAGATTTGACCAACATTGATGGTAACTCTATAAAATCATTGTACAGGGATGAAGTCCACTTATCAGCTAAAGGTATATCAGTTCTTGTTAAAAACTTTAAAACCCATGTCTTCAGAGCTTTCAAAATAAATAAATCTTCCTCGGATACACCTACAGTAAATTTTCAGCAGGCAAATCACCATCGACACAGAAAGCACCTCAATCAGTCTCGCCAGTACCTATACCATCCCTTCAAACCCAGGTGGACAGTCCCCAGGTGGCCTCCATATTATCACCCCTACGTGTAAATCAACAAAACAAAACCAATAATGATGTTCATATCATATCACAGACTACTCAAGGTGACTATTCCTTTCATATAGACACCAAAATATTCCAAAACAAAGGTTTGAATTTTTTCCACTTAAATATTCATTACCTCTCTCCGAAATTTGATGAGTTGAAAGTTCTTTTTCAAGAAAATAATGAAATTGATATAATATGTCTGTGTGAAACTTTCTTAAATGATAAGTTTGATAACAATGAATTTCATCTTCATAATTATAATCTCTTTAGAAGAGATAGGCAAACCCATGGAGGTGGTCTAGTATGTTATGTTAAGAGTGAATATCAAGCACTCGAGAGAAAAGACCTAGATAGAGGTAATATTGAAGCAATTTGGCTAGAAATAAGACATTCCAAACAAAAAACATTTATACTTGGTCATATCTACAGACCACCTTCAGCTAACAACATGTGGGTAACAGAAATTGAGCAAGTTTTAGAAATGGTTTACTCAGAAAATAAAGAAGTAATATTAGTTGGTGACTTTAATTTTAATTTTTTAAATGATAAATCATGTAATCAATCTTGGAACACAGTTTTCAATGCTTTCAATTTTACTCAGCTAGTTCAAGTACCCACAAGGGTCACAACTAATTCATCAACAATTATAGATCACATTTATTCAAACCAACCATGCAATATTACAAATGTTAAAGTGCCAAAACTGTCAATCAGTGATCATTATCCTATATGTTTCACACGTAAACTTGGTCAAAATTCTAAATCAGGACCTTTTCATAACGTCATTCAGTACAGAGATGTTAAGAAATTTAATGAAAATGGATTCAAATGTCACCTTATACAACAGCCTTGGTCTGTTCTAGAAATTTATGATGATGTTGATGATTCTTTAGATTGTTTTATTAAATTGTTTACAGATGTCCTTGATATTGTTGCACCATTTAAACAAAGGCGTGTAAAACACAAAAATGTACCCGGTTGGTATAATACTGAAATAGCTCATGCAGCTAGAGAAAGAGATGAAGCAAAATCTCGGCAAAACATTGAACAGTTTAAATATTGGCGGAACAAAACCAAATTTCTAATATTAAAGGCTAAAAAATTATTCTACAATAAATCAATCATAGAAAATAAGCATAATCCTCGTCTTCTCTGGAAACACCTTAAAGATCTCTCGGGTAAATCAAGACATCAAAACACACTTTGCATTAATGATGATAATGGTAACCCTGTTGAGGATGCTGAACAAACAGCAGAGACTTTCAATACCCATTTTTCTAATGTATTTCAGAGAGTAACTCTCAATAATAGTTCAAATGAATTAAAGCATGATGATAAATCAACTATACAAGATTTTGTGAAAAGCAATATTCAAGAAACAACACCATTCAACATTCCTCCAATTTCTAATGAATTTGTTTATAAAGAACTCAAATTACTTGATACCAACAAATCTACTGGTCTTGATGAAGTTCCAGCAAAGTTTCTCAAAATCAGTGCTGATATTATTTCTCATCCTTTAACTTACATTTTCAATAAAAGCATTTCAAGTTGTAAATTTCCGTCTACTTTTAAAGTTGCAAAGGTGGTTCCAATTTTTAAAAAGGGAGAAAAATGTGACATCAACAATTATAGACCAATCTCAATACTGCCAGTTCTTTCAAAAATTCTAGAAAAACATGTCAGCAATCATTTGAAACTTTATCTTGAAGTTAATAATTTTATTCATAAAACTCAATCAGGTTTTCGAACAAACCATTCCTGTGAAACAGCTTTGACAGGCATCATTGATGCCTGGATAAATGCAGTAAATGACAAAAAGAATGTTGGAACAGTATTCTTGGATTTAACTAAGGCCTTTGATTTAATCAATCATTCAATTCTTCTAAATAAGATGCATGAATACAACATCAAATACCAGTCTTATGAATGGTTTAAGTCTTATCTAACTGATAGGAGTCAGAAAGTATCTATTGCTGGAAAACTTTCTTCCTCTGCAGTTGTTAAGTCTGGGGTACCGCAAGGCTCTGTACTAGGCCCTATACTATTCTTAATTTATATTAATGATTTGCCTTTACACCTAAATGTCTCATCAACTGACTTGTTTGCTGATGATACTACAATAAGCGCTTTTGGCAACAGTATACAAGAGGTAGCTTTGTCACTCCAGGACAGTCTTAATACTATTGAATATTGGTGCTTAAGAAACTCAATGCTTCCCAACCCATTAAAAACAAAGGCCATGATTATATCACCCTCTATAAAATCTAACACTGATCATCAAATCAATCTTTTCCTTTGCAACCAGCCAATTACTTTTACACAAAGTGAAAAGCTTCTTGGGGTACAGGTAGACAATATGCTGAATTGGAAATGTCAGGTAGAGAAAGTGCTTAAAAAATGTAATTCTTTATTATATCTTCTCCTTCGAATAAAACCATTCTTAAATATTCATACTCGCAAGCTATTCTACAATGCATATATTCTTCCTCACATTGATTACTGCTGTACCATATGGGGCAATTGTAACGAAAATCTTTTGAATAGTATGTATAAATTTCAAAAAAGGGCTGCACGCATAATCCTTGACAAAAGTATCGAAGTTCCAAGTAAAGAACTATTTAGTGAATTAAAATGGATGAAATTTGATGAACGAATTTTATACAAGAAAGCTATCTCTGTATACAAATCAATCAATAATCAATCTCCAAATTATATGTCTCAACTTTTAACGGAAAAAGGTATCTCAAATCTAAGATCAAGCACACAAAAAACTCTTTGCATTCCGAAACCCAGAATAGAATTCTACAGAAAATCTTTCAGTTACTCTGGTCCTAAATTATGGAACCAGATTCCTCTTCAAATAAGAAATAGTGAAAACATAAATAAATTCAAATCTTCATATCTAACATGGTGGTATTCAGGTGGAAATATGACTATTTCTTTGTAAGAAATCTGATTTATAACCTTGATTCTTGAACATAAACTTTATTTGATCACTAAATACATTCATATATATGAAAATGCTGGTTTCCTCTTTTAGCTTCTTAAAATTGAAAATTTGAATACCTGTTATGCATATATTTGTATTATATTGTGACTAATTGATTGCATTTTATGTTTTCACATATTGTTTGCTATAATATTTATCCTAAATGATGTTAAAAATGTATACTTAGAGGCCCACAGGGAAGACTGGATTTATCCAACTGTGTAGCCTCGTGAAATAAAGTCTTTATTATTATTATTATTATAATACATATTTCAAGAAGTAAGGGCTAAACTGAAGTTAATAATTATTGGCAATTATTACAGTTTTGCACTAACCCCTCAATTTAATCTTTACAAATTTTATCAAGGGTTTAGGAGATAAATTGATAAGCAGATAAAGGTCGGAATTAAACATTTAAATACACCCTTAATCTGTCAAATTGTGAAACCTTAAGTTGTTAAGTATACAATAACTTATTTATTGATAATGATAGATAATAACTCATCAAGCTTCAATGATTTCAAATGCAAAACATTTAATACAGATAAAATTACTAAACAGGTCATTTAAAAATAATGATTGTGCTAAGTACCTTTCTTGTACAGAAAATAAGAGAGAAAATTTCTAAAAAATCTCCAGTTTAATTAATCTTTTCATTATTTCAGCCCTTTTTGGGGAATACCAACTCAATTTTTCAAGATAACTGCCAATAGCGATAACCCCACATAACTGATCAGCAAGAAAACTTCATCAGATCCTCTAAACAATTAAGGATGGACCACCACAGAGTTGAATCTGATTCTTATCAAGTAATTTGAGATGATTAGTTCCATATTATATTGGGAGATATTATGGAAATCAGAGCCAGCTAACCTCTCTTAACCCATTACCAAATGGCAAAATTTTAGACTGGTCAAAAATGAAGGGAGTTGCAAACAACAATATAAAGTTTATGAAATTTTGGATTTTTTCAACTTTCTTGGTAAAAACATTGTGGAAAATGAAGAAATTGCTTGTAGCAAGCAATTTCTTCATTTTACACAATGTTTTCTAAAGCATTTTTGTTCAAGGCATCCAAAAGCATCTTTTAATTACAGAGCTTACCATGGAGTGGTAGTTTCAAAATAAAAATTTGTTTATTCTGATCCAAACCCAATGCAGTTTGTTCACAAGACATCTCTATGATTAAAACAGACATTTGTATTCAATAAATCTGTAAGAGTCAAAATATGTCAACCCTTGAGAAAAGTCACAAAGATTATAAGTCAAATGTTTAAGCTCCTAATAGAACAATTAATCTTATCCACTTATGTGGCTTAATCAGCCTAAAAACTTTATATTTTACATGTCCAATGACAAATTCTGTGAAAATTAACACATATTTATAAGCTGTGGTCAACCAATTGTCGTCTGCAATTTCTCACAATTATGGGCCAGTCTAAAATTTAGCTGTCTGGTAATGGGTTAAGTAAAGCTGTACAAAATCAAATATAAGGCAGGTCAAAACTGAAAATAGGTCAGCCCATTACAAAATAGATAACAAATGAAGTTGCAGTTTTTCAAGATCAGCTTTATTCCCTTTCCTTACAACAATAATTGACTAGATTAATTCTCTTAACCCTTGTCATGCTGTTTAAAAGCTTCAGAATTGCATTCAGCAGATCAAAGGTTGAATGCACTTGTCTCATCAAGTAAGGGTGAATATTCTCTTTGAAAAAAAATCATAAATTAAAAGAGATATTCAGGAGCTGTAGACTAAGATGGGCTTCACATATATGCAGGCTAGACAGGAATTTTCTGAGTTCAGCATGAAAAGAGTTAGTAATAATGTATTGTTACGGCCTTGATCTGTTTCTCTACTTTCAGTTTGTATAACATCCGGAAGTGGGGTCAGGGGTCAGAAAGTTTCTGAGAAACTTTGTAAATTAGTTCCAAGTGACCGAAACAGAAGTTTTAAAGACTATGCCACAAGAACAGCGTGGCAGAATGCATAATACACTTACCTTTGCTATACGAATTGGTTCGTTAAATTCCCTGCCACCCTGTAATCTAAATCCCCAGGGTAGGCCTCCTTTTAATGTCACCGTAAATACCATCGTCTCACCGAAACCGCCATGAAATTACCTGACAAATGAAAAGGAACGCGACTTCGGTTTCCGACGAATTTATGCTAAATAATTGTCAAGCATTGATCCAATTGGCTTCAAACTTTTTTCATTTAATTCTAAGAACAAAAAAAAAATTGCAACTAATATTGAAAAACTATAAAAGTAACATTCATATCCTTTCGGAAACGACAACATTTCGTCCATACAAATCACATCTAATTTGCATATTACTTGTGTTTGTTTTCCTGTGAATTTTGATTGATTTTTATCGTGTCAAGTTTAAAAATTGATTTCATCGGTTTCCTTATGACATATCTTTAATTGAGTTGAAGATATTTCTCACACTAACCCGTTATTATTATAATAAATCCTTTATGTTGTTTGACAGCGCGTACGAATATATACAGCATCTGAAGCATGAACTAAACTTCCGGTGTCATGGCAGCATAAACTTACTGACAGATCATAACTTAAAGAATATTTCTGGAAAATAAATCCAAACATCGAAATGGGTATGTACAATGCAAATAGTTCTTAAGAATTGGGTGTAACTGAATATCTTGTCGTATAGATTTTTAAAAAAACTGTATAGTTTTCATTCTTGGTGTCATTAAAGACAGGAATCAAAGATCGAAGAATTGATCAAAGTACTCTTAGTACTGACATAATTAGTTTTTGTATTAAATTGATTTTTCAATTTTACCATGACACCAAGAAAAGGGAGTACCAACAGCTACATAATGAGTGCCCTTTCACATACTGCAGTACCTAATTCATGTAGAATTACGTCAGTTCAGGTATAATTTTTATGTAAAGAGGTGCATGAATACTGAAAAAAAAATAGATGAACATAGAAACAAAATAGGTGCATTTAACACTATAACTAAAACAAGAAATAGTACAAAATCAGGCAAATCTTAGGTTGCGGGTGAATAAGCTGATTTACTGTACAATATTCATATCTTACTTCAGTTGATTCTTTATCCCATAGTTTCATGCTAATTAATAATATTCATATCAGAAATATCCTCTTTATTGCATAGGAAACAATATCTAAGTAGAACAATAAACACGATTATAACATGTTGGTTGCAAGAGACAGGTTTGACAGTAAAAGTGAGAGAATTATATTAAAAGAAAGTAGCTCCTGTACTGCATCATTATATGATCAATGGAAGGGGTCTCCCCAATTACAGTCACAAAGCTTCAGTGATCATACAGACATCTTGAGAGAGTCCAAAGGGGGAGGAATCCATAGGTCCAAGTTATTCTGAAATGTAAAACAACATATCAATACTTTTCCCTCTCAAGAAATATGCTTTGAAAAATATCAGGGAAAATGTAGGAATTGCATGTTATGTGCAATTTCTTCATTATCCACAATATTGTCTTCAACAAAAGACAAAGATCTGTAACTTTTCAACAACCAAAAATTCTCATCTGCAATTTCTTTGAATTTGGACCAGTCTAAGATTCTCTCATGTGGGAATAGGATAAACCAGCTGTTCTGGTCAATACCTCCTATTGATTTGGTGAGAACTACACATACTTATTAAATTTGGGTAAATTATGTTTATATCACTTAAAATTATCACCAGGAAACATGACTTAACCCATTCCCACACAGCACATTTCTCCATTATCCACAATATTTTCTACCACAAATGACAACTGAATGAATAGAAAATAAAATGAATGATCAAGAATTTTCAATTTGTCTATTGCCACATCTTTAAATTTTGCCGAGTTTTAAATAATTTGTCTAGTAATGGGTTTAATATTTGAAGATAGAGTATTCAAGAAAGCAAAAATACTGGGTTGCTACCATTATAACTTTATTATCTAATTTTTTGTTCCATTCAAAAGAATCATAAAATCTGACATTTTTTTGTCAAACTATTTTAAATTTACCTTCTTAAGAATGCAATGGAAACCTTTGGATGATCGGTGTAAAAATCGTGGTCAAGACATTCTCTGTCTAACGATCTCTAGTATATAACCAGAAGTCACTGGAAAGGTCAGACTGCCATCTTATGTGTGACATTTACTCACGAATCTATGATGCCACAGGTTTGACCAATAAAGTTTTGAGTTGATATTATTTTAACTGCAAGCAAAGGTGTAAAGGAATAAAGCTCAATTGAAGCATCAATGCTGAAAATAACTGCTACGTTTTGTTTACTTATTCCTTAGATTTACTCAAAAAAAAAGTTGGCTGTATTTTCGATTATAACTTTTCTAAATATATTTTCCTTTTAGGAAGTAGTTGTTGAGAACCAGACTGGAAAAGTTGACTGTGTTTTAGAAAATGAGTTTTTCTGCATAATTTTTTTTTTTTTTTTGAGAAGTAGTTGTTGAGAACCAGACTGACATAGGAGCTATTATTTGGAGAAAAAACAAAATGACCGATTTTTGTTTAATGGGTATATAACTTGCACATAATAATATTTGTAACCTGAAGGTGCGGACTTTCGTCAGTATTAAAAAAAACATATATATCCCCTTTCGGATGAGAAGTTAATAATTTTGTGACATATTAACAATTAAAATTCTCACATTTTCCGTATTTAGTGAAAACGCCGTAGCTAAGACTGATTCTTTTCAAAGCATATCATTGCATTTTTTTTCTTGATTTGATACGGCCGATGATAATACCCTCGATGAGCTCTGGATACGAGGGAAGTGTAGCAAAATCGAAAGTAGGTTCAGGTCAATTTGACTAATTTCATAGGGTTGCACATGTTAATCGTAGCCATCCTTTCAGAGCAGGTCCTGTCGGGGAAAGTAAATTAAGAAAACAGAGAAAAAAAACAAGCGTGATATTTTAATTGCATCACCTTCACGGTTCGTAGCATAAGGATATCGAGGTGCGTGCCTATTCTCGGTCCCTGTTATAAACAATATACACCTGTTGACACTTAACCCAGACAGTTTGGAGATACTGATCGCCAAGATTCCAAATTGCCGATAATGGATGTTGTATTTGTTAACCTGATATTTTATGTTCGTAAATTCGGTGTCCGAATTTATAGATAAATTCCAGACACCATTTGTCTAAAATTAGAGGCACAAAATTAATTATTTCATGAAATAATTAATGTAGTCCTAATTCTTGGAGTGTCCAAATATTTGGACAAATTACGGTAACAATTTTCTTGGAAATTCATCTTATGAATAACTCTGGCCTGATAAGGGATGAGCAGGACGTGTAGACTAAAAATCTGTTAACCCTTGTCATGGGACTGTAAACAAGAGCAGGCTGATCTTGGTCTATACCTCCTGCAAAACAGAAATATTCTGGGTTCAGCATGGCAAGGGTTAATTCCTTTTGCATCTGACCCAATAAATGAAATGTTTTTTGTAAAACAATGAAACATTTGAAATATTAAATTGTTTCATTGACAAGATTTATTTGCCACACATGGTGAATATGAACCAGTTTATATTAAATTCCCCCAAAACACCATTTGCTTAACCCTTTCCTGTTTTTGGAAATTTAGACTAGTCCAAATTGAAAGAGGTTGCAGACGACAATGAAAACTAGATGCAATTTGAAATGAAACCATCCTATGTGGTAGAAAATATTGTGGAAAAGGGAGAAATTGCTTGTTACAAGCAATTTCTTCTTTTTCCACAATGTTTTCTCAAGTATAAAAAAAACAGGAACGTAAAATCCCGTGTTTGAACAGGAAAGGGTTAATCAGTACAATCAAACCTGTGGAGGGATACAGGAGCTCTAGCGCCTCTTGCTAGCTTCACTCGCAGAAGGCCAGCGAAGCTATTGTCATGGTGTTGTGTTTGTTGTGCATGCGTTCTTTCGTCCGTTTGTCTGTCCTTAACCTTTTACTTTAAAAAAATCTTCCTCTCAGAAAGTACTAAACAGATGAAAAACATGGCTTTAATGGGCTGGGCTATTTCCATATATGGTAAAACCTTTAAAAATCGTTTAATAGATTTCAACCAAATTTTACAGGAATGATCCTTGGATGACCCTTTATCAGATTCCTTCAAATAATTTTGATTGGATGAAAAACATGGCTTAAATGGGCGGGGCAAATTTCCATATATGGTGAAAGCTTTGAAAATCTTCTTCTCAGAGACCAATGGATTGATTTCAATCAAATTTCACTGGATTGTTTTTTTTTCTCAGAAACCATTCAATCAATTTCAACCAAATTTCACAAGTTATACCTTGGCGACCCTTTATTGGATTTCTTTATTGACTTTGATCGGATAAAACTCATGGTTTTTTGGTAGGGCAGAACTTATTTCCATTATTGAATATATTCTGAAAATTTTGAAAATCTTCTTCTGAGAAACCTGTTGGGAAATTTCCACCAAATACTGCTGAGTGATCCATGGTAGTTGTAAGATTCCTTAATATAAATTTCATTGGCTGAAAAACATGGCTTGTATTGTCATGGCTTATGTCAATATTTGGTTAACAGTGAAAATTTTGTAAATACCTTTTCATTTAAGTTAGTAAATGCATTTTACATAACCCAAGTTGGCTGTTGTAAAACAGTGAAAACTTTGAAATGCTTCTCCAGAACTTATAATTTTAAAGATTTTAGTGACCAGATTTATTTGCCAGGTATATGGCAAAGGTGATTCAGTTCATACTGAATTCCTGTAAATACTATTTGCTTAATCAGTACATTCAGGCCTGTGGAGCGATACAGGCGCTCAAGCGCCTCTAGTTTTTAGCTCTGGTGGCCCAAGGCAACTAGAGCTATTGCGATGGCTTTTTCCTGTCTGGCGTTTGTACATACATTCGTCTGTCTGTCCGTTCATCCGTCCTTCCATCTGTCGTCCGTCCATGAACTTTTCCTTGTTAACACTCTAGAGTCCACAGTTTTTAGCTCCACTGGCTGAAAGCCATACACCTATTGTCAAGGCATTTCGTCCGTCATGCATTTGTGCCTCCGTCCATGCATCCGTCCCTCCCAAGGATCAGATAAAAACATGGCTTTAATGGGCAGGGCTTATTTCCATATATGGTAAAAGCTTTGAAAATCTTCTTCTCATAAACCAGTCGATGGATTATAGCCAAATTTCACAGAAATGATCTTTGGGTGTGCCTCTATCAGATTCCTCCAAAGAATTTGATCCGATGAAAAATATGGCTTTAATGGGTTGGCCTAATTTCCATATATGGTAAAAGCTTTGAAAATCTTCTTCTCATAAACCAGTCCATGGATTTCAACCAAATTTCACAGAAATGATCCTTAGGTGAACATTTATTGAATTGCTTCAAATTATTTGAATCAGATGAAAAATGTTGCTTTAATGGGTGGGGCTATTTTCTATATATGGTAAAATCTTTGAAATTCTTCTTCTTAGAAACTAATGGATGGGTTTCAACCAAATTTGACTTGATCGATCCTTAGGTGACCTTCTATCAGATTATAAAAAAGAATTTTGATTTGATGAAAATATGGCTCTTTTGGTCAGGGCTAATTTCTATATATGGTATATACTGAAAACTTTGTAAATTTCTCAGAAACCTGTTGATGGATTTCAACCAAACTTCACAGGAATGATTCTCAGATGACTGCTTGTCAGATTCCTTCGCATAATTTTGATTGGTTGGAAAACATGCCTATTACAGTGCTAGGTTATGCCCATAATATGGTATACAGTGAAAATTTTACTTAATGAATTTTACATAATTCGACTTTTGTAAAAAACAATGAAATATTTGGAATGGTTCTCTAGAACTATTTCAAAGATTTCAATGACTTGGATTTATTTTCCTTACTTTCAGTTTATTTTGAATTCATGCAAGAATTTGCTGAATCAGTACATTCATGCCTGTGGAGCGATTCAGGCGCTCAAGCGTCTCTAGTTATCAGATTCCCTTCAAACTTTCTCAGAATGATTGAACCATTATAAGGATCGCTCCTATGTAATAGGGTCATATCCATCCAAAACACAGGAAAAGGGGCCTAATTGAAATAAATAAAAAATCCTCTTTATCACTCTAGAGTCCCCATTTTTAACTGGATTCTCTTCAAACTTTCACTGAATGATTGTATAATCATAAGGATCATTCCTTTCGAAGTTGGGAATGATCTGTCAAGACACATGGGAAAAGGGGCCTTATGAAAATTTAAATAAAAAATCCATAAGAAATCCTTGTTAACACTCTAGAGTCCACAGTTTTCATTTGATTCTCTTCAAACTTTCTCAGAATGATTGTACCAATATAAGAATCATTCCTTTCCAAAATGGGTCAGATCCTTTAAAAAACATGGGAAGAGGGGCCTTATGAAAATTCAATTTAAAGATCCTTGTTAACACTCTAGAGTCCACAGTTTTCATTTGATTTTTCTTCAAACTTTTAAAGAATGATTGTACCATCATAAGGATTGTTCCTTTCAGAATCAGGCATTATCCGTCAAGAAACAAGGGAAAAGGGGCCTTATCAAAATTTAATGAAAAAATCTATTAAGAAATCCTTGTAAACACTCTAGAGTCCACAGTTTTCATCGGATTCTCTTCAAACTTTCGCAGAATGATTGTTCCACCATAAGGATTGTTCCTTTAGAAATATGGTCAGATCCACCAAGAAACACAGGAAAAGGGGCTTTATTAAAATTTTATTTAAAAATCCTCACTAACACTCTATAGAGTCGACAGTTTTCATTTGATTCTGTTCAAACTTTCACAGAATGATTGTTCCATCATAAGGATTGTTCCTTTTGGAATCAGATTTGATCCGTAAAGAAACACAGGAAAAGGGGCCTTATTAGAATTTTATGGAAAAATCTATTAAGAAATCCTTGTTAACACTCTAGAGTCCACAGTTTTCATCAGATTCTCTTCAATATTTCACAGAATGATTGTATTATCATAAGGATCGTACTCTTTCAAAATATGGTATGATCCCTCAAGAAACCCAGGGAATGGGGCCTTTGAAAATCTAATTAGAAAAATCCTCATTAATACTCTAGAGTCAACAGTTTTCATTGGATCTCTTCAAACTTTCACAGAATGATTGTACCATCATAAGGATTGTTCCTTTCAAAATTGGGTATGTTCAGTCAAGGACCACAGGAAAAGGGGGCCTTATGAAAATTTGATTAAAAAAATCCTCATTAATGATTGTACAATCATAAGGATTGCCCTTTCAAAATTGGGTATGATCAGTCAAGGGCCACGGGAAAAGGGGGCCTTATGAAAATTTGATTAAAAAAAATCCACGTTAACACAATAGAGTCCACAGTTTTCAACAAATTCTCTTCAAACTTTCACAGATTTATTATTACATTAAATGGATTGTTTCTTTCGGAAGTGGGTTTGATCCATCAAGTATCAATAAGTGGCCTTATGAAAATTTAATAAAAAAATCTAAGTTAACACATCATGGCCCTAGATTTCAACTTATCCACTTCAAACCTTCACAGAATGATTATACCATCATAAGGATTGTTCCTTTCAAATTGGGTCTGATCCATTGAGAAACATAGAAAAAGGGGCCTTATGAACATTTAATTTAAAAAAATCTTGATTAATGCTTTAAAGTCCACAGATTTCATAGGGCTGTCTTCATACTCAAATAGAATAATTATACTTTTGTAAGTATAGTTCCCTTTGGAAAACGTTCAGATCCATCAAGTCAAATGGGTAAATGGCTATATGAAAATTAAATCAAACTCAATGAAGCCCACAGCTTTCACAGAATGATTGTAAGGTCATAACGATCATTCTTTTCATATCAGGGTTTGAACTGTTAAGAAACACCGGAAAAGGGGCCTTATGAAAATTTCATTTAGAAATTCTTGTAACCAAGTCCAGAGCTTTCATCGGATTTTCTTCAAACATTCAAAGAATAATTGTACAATAATAATGATTGTTGATGTTTACACTAGACCTGATCTGTAAAGCATCACAGAAAACAGAGCCTTATTAAATTTAATTTCAAAATTTTGTACCACAATAAAGTCCACAGTTTTCATTTGATACTGTTTAAACTTTCACAGAATGATTGTATTATCATAATGATTGTTTCTTTTCAAATTGGGCCTGATCTGTCTAGTATCATGGGAAAAGGGGCCTTTTAAGAATTTTTTCTATAATCCTTGTAACCAAGTCCAGAACTTTCATTGGATTTTCATCAAACCTTTACAGAATCATTGCAAATAATTAAGATTGTTGATGCTGAAATGAGACCTGATCCTTCAAGTATCACAGGAAAAGTAGCCTTATGAAAATTTTATTTTAAAATCTTTACACCAAGATGAAGTCTGCAGTTTTCATCAGATTCTGTTAAAACTTTAATAGAATGATCGTGCCATCATTTAGATTGATCCTTTGTAAATTGGGTCTGATTGGTTAAGTGTCACAAGAAAAGGGGCCTTATGAAAATTTTATTACAAAAACATCATTACCGCAATAAAGTCCTCAGTCTTTATCATTTTCATCAAACTATCTATCATTAGGATTGTTCCTTTGTACATTGGTTCTGATTTGTTAAGTTTCACGAGAAAAAGGGCCTTATGAAATAATTCTTGACACATTTCAGTCCACTTTTTTCATTGATTCTCTATAACTTTTACAGAATGATTGTACCTTCATTAGAATTGTTCCATTTGTAATTTGGTTTGTTCTGTAAAGTATCATGGGAAAAGGGGCCCTATGAAGATTTCACTATAAACTCATTAACACAATAAATTCGACAGATAATACTGATTGATTTTACCATCATTTTATACCTCTAATTGGAATCATCTCTTCCTTTAGTCATTGAAACCTACAGTTCTAGAATAAGTTGTACAATGTGTTTAAAATCTAGAAGATAATACCCAATTATTTTATAGGATGCTAAATACTCTATTTTGCTTAGCAATATATAACTGGTACATAATACAATGATGAAATGAGATTTAAGCTTAAAAGTAGAAGGTAACATGCAATTATTTTGTAGGATAACTAAAAAATATTGTGAATGCTCTTAAATAAGATTTATTTACAATAATTATGCTACCCAGTCGGACTTAAAATTTGAGCCCAGGATCTGCATTTTCTTATAAATGGTCAAAGGTCAAAAGCTTAGGTTGGTTTGCTTCTTCGATCCAACAGTATTTGAACCTGGTTCAATATGAAGTCCAAAGCCATGTCCACTAAATCAACAAATTCCAAATACATTATCACTTGATCTTGCATAGTTACCCACCGAAGAAAAATAGTTGTTGAAAATATTGCTGTAAATGTAGCATGTGACAGGCAATTTCTTCTTTTCTATCAATGTTTTCTACATGAGTTAGCAGTCATTTTTCAATTTGAATGCAGTTTGAAATGACATCTGCAACATATATAGATTTGGACCAGTCTAAATATTTGTCATATGGTTATTGGATAAATTAGTCAAAAGTTTTCATTACCATTGGCATATACAGTCGTAGGTACGAAGATACAGAAATGTCATATTAAAGGGAGGTATCGATGTTTCTGAAACCAAGATAAGAAAAATTTGCCAATTGCCAAAAATTTGCCAATTGCCAAAAAATATGTCAAACGTACATTTAATACTTAAATTTGAGTCGGATGTTATATTTGCAGTAATCTGATAGGCTTAAAGTGGCTTTTTGTGGTTCTAAAGGAAATATTCAGGGGAATTCCAGCTTATTTTTAGATGTCATGGAATTTAGTTGCCGACACTGCATGACCTCATTTGTATATGACCCAAAGTCACTGGCAAGTAACAAATTGACAAGCGAAACAGCCATTGTCCTAAATTATGTCACATCAAATGGTTAGCACAAAATTAGGGTAAGTGTCTATATTCGTATTAATGCTTACCACAGTTTTAGATTGATCTTCACAGAATTGAAGACTGGCTAGCGAACATAACTCCAGGTGACATAACGATGACATTGGTTTGACCAAATTTAAACCAAATGCGGGATTCAAATGGTAAAAAGTAACACGTGAATGACCCAATATTCATTGTAACTGACTGGAAAATAGATTAATAGCCTACATAGGCTATAAGGGAAATATTATAAGCCACCTCTGGTTTTGCCTGATTTTGGCAAAACTACTTTTCAGAATATCTTATTGAAATGGTGTATGAAAAGAAACAAGAATGATTGAAATCTGTGACATGAAAAAATCGTTGATACCTACCTTTAAGACAAAACATAATGATGATTATAATAATAAAGACTTTTTTTTTACAAGAAAACACAATTTGGATAACCAAGTCTTCCTTGTGAGCATCTAGAATTATGTACAGAGATTTTACATGTAACAATAAATCAAACATAAGACACCAATCCCACCAGAAAAAAACGTCCTAAAGAAAAAAACGCCCTCAAGAAAAAACTTTGAAAACAACATTAAATAGGGAAATTGTTACAAGCAATTTTTTCAATTTCAATCTTGTTTTCTACCCCAAAAGACCAAGGTATTCAAAATTTACTCAGCTTGAAAACATTGTCTGCAAGTTCTTTGAACTTGGACCAGTCTGAAAATTTGCTGTATGGTGATGGGTTGAAGGAAAAAAATATAATGTAACATGGTTATTGAATATCTTGAAGTTTTCACACTTGCATTGATCAATATGAACCCTTGTCATGCCGAGCCGGAAATATTCCTGTTTTGACAGGAG
Organism: Fragum fragum; assembly: GCA_946902895.1. Lineage (NCBI taxonomy): Eukaryota > Metazoa > Mollusca > Bivalvia > Cardiida > Cardiidae > Fragum > Fragum fragum. The sequence continues at coordinate 85,598,464 of OX336365.1, forward strand.
GTGTAGACAAAGATCAGCCTGCACATAAGTGCAGTCTGATTTTAGTCTACACCTCTTGTTGTCTCCTTCAACCCAGAGTTCTTTTATAAGATTACCCTTAACTTGTGCTTCCGGTGCTCTCAGGCCTTTGATGTTAATGCAAATTTAGATGAGGATTTTATTCAGCATGGCAAGGGTTATTGACACTGAAATAGTAATTGCACAAGTCAAGTTAACCCTTGTCATGCTGATCCTGGAATATTTCTGTTTATACTACAGCTGTGGCAGGTGTATAGACCAAGATCAGCCTGCACAGATGTGAAGTCTGATCTTTGTCTACACCGCCAGTCAAAACAGTCAATATTTTGGGCTCAGCATGACACAACCTGCTTTTCATTTTAGTGTTGAGCAAATATTGAGCAGATATAAATTCGATCAAGAATTTAAATTTTGTGAAGAAAGGATAAATATTTAGCATGACAAGTGTTAAAGTATTGGTATTTAATGCGTTTTTCCCAGCAGAGTTCCATTAATTTAGGTACCGGGGTAGGATATTTTGAATTTATGCACACTGTCTGAGTTTCCTACATAAACAGTAATCTGAATCCAGAGATGATTTGGTAGAGAAAATAATTCCAAATGCTAGTGGAAGAAAACCTTTTGAGATAATCAATCATTCATAAATTCAACAAAGATTTACCATATGCCTGTCATGAATATGGTAATATGGAAAATCGAATTGACTCTAAATGGTTCTTTTTGCCATACACTTTTCCTTTTTTTCCCATGAAGCACTGTGTCTACACATCAGCCCTTTCCAAGATCTTCTCAGAATATTTTTGAAAAAAAAATGACAGGCAGCATAGACACCGATCAGCATGCACATAATATGTACTATCATTTTGTTCTTTGCCAATATATAACCTGAATTTCTTTTTTCAAGTAATTTCTACTTTTACCACAAAGTTTTCTGCAACCATTTACCTCAGGTGTCAAACAGTAGGATTTTGTTGTAATGGTTGATACCTTTTGAGATTTGTGTACAATATTTTATGCAAAGTATAATTTTATATTGCCTATATCATATATAATCCCTGTTATTCTTTTTTTCAGCAATACTATTTCAAAGCTCTTTTCTCAAGGGTCGTTAACGAGGTGGATTGTGTCTGAATGGGTCAAAGTAACCATACAAGTTTAGCTCTAACATTTGTATGAAAACCGCTTAAGTATAATTAGGGAAGTTAGGATTTTTCCTATTGACAAACCGACCATTTAAAAGAAAGATTTTCAATGGTTTATCAATGCTAAAGACACATTATCTGTAAATATTTTCGGAAATGGTCTCTCAGTTAGGAAATTGGACATATTGGAAAAACCTTGGTGTCTAGGAGTGCTGATTTCTTGTTAAAGAACATTTAGGATGGATTCTGTTACTTTAAAAGGTAATGATTTTAACTATTATCAACACTTCTCATGCTTTTATGAATCATAAAACCATTAACCTGTCATGTATACCAGATGGCAAAGTGTTACACTGGTCCAAATTAAAAGGAGTTGCAGACTAAATTTTAAAGTACTTGTCCAGCCAAGAAAATTTTTTTCTGTTTTCTTTAAATTTAAACAAAGCGATGTTTATATAGGACACTACACTTTATCGCATCATTCAAATATTTGCAGTAATTGCTGTGTAAAGTCTCGATTTTTACCTGTCGAGATGTACACTTCCGCTATCGCTACCTGATAATCTCCGATAATCCGATGACATCAGCCTCTGTAGAGGTGCTTTATTTACACACTGGGGGAATGGCGAATGAAGACAGTAAATCGGACACAAGTTGCGATCTTTCACTTTCATGTTGGTCCTCACCATTTGGATCCAATGCCGAATCTTTAGATTTAGAATATGGGCAACAGGCAGAGATTTACGAATATATCCAACCTTATCAATTCGAACCGTACTTGTCCGATACATCCGACCATGAAACATCCATGCCGGGTGACGAATCGTCTAGTGACGAAAGGAGACTTCTCAGTAACGAATGGTAATTGATTGAATTTAACTAATTTATTTAAATAAAAATATAGATTGTATATTTTTTTCCAGAAAAAAGACTTATCGTAAGTTACGTAAGAAAATCGAGTTTCGTGTCGATTTCCTTTTTCGAACCAGATTACGTACCACATGATTTTATACCTTGATGTACGGCATATTACCTTTCGAGGAAATTTTCAGAGTTTTCTTTTAATGAAATATGGCCAGTGGTCGTCTACGCCACCTGTCCTCAGACACAAAATGCCTTTTCGAAGAGGGCTTGCTGTATCTTTAAAAATTATAGTCCCTTCGAATTAGAATTTTTCACGATAGTTAACCATTAAAATACAATCACGCATTTTTAAGCATTGTCAAAATATTTATCAATATTTAAGAAAAAAAAAAGAAAAGCAGAAATAACATTGGTAGCAATTGCGTCTTTTCTCTCAATGTTTCCTATCCTGTCTGGCACCACACTTTTTAATTTGTGCAAGCTTGGATTTTCGTCTGTAACGCAGTATTTCGAATAAAACAATGTGGAAAAGGGAGAGATTTCTTGCAAAGCCCGTGTCTTTTTTTCATAAAATGTTTACTTCAAACGGAAATAAGGTTGTAATATATTTTAGAATAATCATATGAGAGGACCCGTAATATTTGGGTTACCATCAACCCATTATCATACGACAAAATTATGGACTGGTCTAAGTTCAAAGAATTTGCAGACGACTATTTTTACTTGGTGAAATTCAAAAGAATGTCTTTCTACGTAGAAAACATTGTTGATCATTGATTTGGGGTTACGATTAACCCATTATCACATGACAAAACCGCGGACTGGTCTAAGTTCAAAAATTTTGCAGACGATTATTTTTACTTGATGAATTTAAAAAGCTTTGTCCTTTAACCCATTCCCACTTAATCCCTCCTTTTTACGCCCCTCAAGAAAAAAGCTTTGGCAAACATTGTGGAAAATGAAGAAAACATTGTGGAAAATGAAGAAATTGCTTTTATCAAGCAATTTCTTCATTTTCCACAATATTTTCTATCCAAAAAGATGAAAAAAAATAAAATTCCATCAACCTGAAATTGTTATCTGCAGCTTCTTTCAATTTGGACCAGTCTAAAACTTTGCTGTGTGGGAATGGTAGAAAACTTTGTAAATAATAACGGAACAGCATCCTTGTTGAACCAGCTTTGGAGCAATACCTATGTGTTCTTTTTCAAAAAAATATTTAAAAGGAAAGCAATCTCTTTCAAAATGATCCGTACAAAGCATAGAATAATTTGTTGGTCCAGCCCATACCCGTTTCACTTTCACTTTTGCTAAATATGTCCAGTTTTCTCCGCACAGCATCTTTCGGAAAAGCGTGAATAGAAACCCCGTCTATATATCTGTTTCCACAATTTGCAGCGACGCAACGCATGCTGCCAGCAATTGTACTACCACCCTCTTTCATTCCTTTTTGCATGATTAACTCTTATTCACTTTTATGAGTGATTTTTATGCCAGAATACTTCCTATTCATACATGTAAACACAGTAAGAGTAAAGCGTCGGTACAGATCGTGACATCACACGGGGTTATCATCCTAATTGATTTGGAGCCCGCTAATTGGATTTTTCCGTTTGTACACCTGTGCTGATTTCAGCTTTCACATCGCCATCGGAATAGCAGATTAGTTAACAAAAAAAAGGATAATGGAATAGGAAATGCAAAAAGTAAAAAATGCATATCTGGGCTGGACTAGTCCTTTAAAGTTTATGAAATTTTAGGGGTGGGGGAGGGGTTTCAACATTCTGGAAGAAAACATTGTGTACAAAGCAATTTCTTCATTTTACACAATTTTTTCCCATTTTGTTTCTTGAAGGGTGTCAAATGCATCAATATGTGGGAACAGGATAATCCTTTAGATTACCTGTTGACTGTATACTTCAAGGGGCTAGAGCAAAAACATAGTATGGGTCTATAAATTGTATAGACCCATACTATGTTTTTGCTCCAACCCCTCGACTTTTACTTAACCCATTCCAACACAGCAAAATTTTAGACTGGTCCAAATTGAAAGAAGCTGCAGATGACAATTTTACGTTGATGGAATTTTGAATTTTTTCGTCTTTTTGGATAGAAAACATTGCGGATAATGAAGAAATTGCTTGATACAAGCAATTTCTTCATTTTCCACAATGTTTTCCAATGCTGTTTTTTTGAAGGTCGTAAAAAGGAGGGCTTGAGTTGGAATGGGTTAAAAATCTCCTCTTCAGAAAAACTGCACAGATTTCAACCAAATTTCACATGAATGGTCCTTGGGTGACCCTTTATCAGGCACCTTCAAATAAATTTGATAGGATAAAAACATAGCTTTGATGGGCGGGGATAAATTCTATATATGGTTTATAGTGAAAACTATGAAAATCTTCTCAGAAATCAGTTGATGGATTTTAACCAAATTTCATGAAAATATATCTTTTGGTGATGCCTTTTCAGATTTCAGAAAACTTTTAAAGCCTTATTCTTGGAAACTGAAGGAAGGATTTCAATCAAACTTCTTAGGATGATCTTGTGGTGACCTTTTACAAGAATTCTTGAAAATAATTAAATGGTTTAATAATATTACTTTGGAGGTTTGAGCTCAATTTAGGTAAAATAGATCAAATAGTGAGGCAAGGGAAATAACTGATACTGTTTGACTGAGAAAAAGACATTTAGCTCCTGTAAAGTAAATTGCGAAAAAAGTAATTTTATCTAAATTGAGTTGTCTCCGGTGATAAAGAAAAAAATTACCAACACCATAAGTAATTCAGGACAGTGAAGGGATTCAAGGGCTCAAGCACCGGAGCCCATGTAGAGGGTATTTATTTCTCTTGAAAATTAATTTCAGAAACAATTGATGCTTAAAAAGTTCAAGCAGGTGGTGTAGACTAAGATCAGACTGCACATGTGTGCAGGCTGATCTTTGTCTTTACCTCCTGCCAAAACAGGAATATTCTGGGTTCAGCATGTCAAGAGTTAAACCTTGTAATGCTGAGCCCGGAATATTCCGGTTTTGGTAGGAGGTGTAGACAAAGATCGGCCTGCACATAAGTGCAATCTGATCTTGGTCTACATCTCCTGTTTGTACTTTTCCTGCCAGAGTTGTTTATGAAATTAATTTCCAAAAGAAATTTTGATGACTGAACAAAAGTACTACCAGTGCTTTCAGCCCTTTGATTTTAATACAATTCTGAAATGGATTTTATTCAGCATGACAAGGGTTAAGTCTTTCATAAATTAAATATGGTATATTTTGGAGTGAATAATTTTAGGGATGAATTTTCATCTAAATTTGTTAGCTTACCATTAACCTCTAGAACTCTCACTCAATGGTAAATGTCTGTTGAAGATGAAGCTCTTTTGAGGTTTGAAATAATTTCAGAGCACAAGCTGTATCAAGCTAAGTTGAGCATGTATTATTTTTGATAAGTTCCATTCATTTATGGCTCACTGACTGAAAGCCAGCAATCAAATGTCATGGCGTTGTATCAGCTGTGTGTCCATCTGTGCGTGTGTCTGTAACTTTTTACTTTAAAAATATCATAAGAAAGTACTACACAGATTTCAACCAAATTTCACAGAAATGATCCATGGTTTGCCTTTTGTTATTTTCTTCAAATAATTTTCATAGGATAAAAAATATCTGCTTTTTATGTGCAGTGCTAAATTCTTGTTATGGTCACAGATGCATAGGGAAAAACTTGGAAAATCTTCTTCTCAAAAACTAGTTGATGGATTTCAACCAAATTTCTCATGCCCTTATAATAGGTTTCTTAAAAAGGGAGAAAAATATCATTTTTGTGTTAAAAAACATGGCATGTATAGGCAGGACATGAACAATCCTTGAGTGCCCCTTTATCAGATTTCTTCAAAGAGTTCCATTCAGTTAAAAAACATGGCACCTATGGTTGGGGTTTAAATCTCAGATATATTGTGTATAGTGAAAACTTTGAAAGTCATCATCTTAAGAAACCAATAAATGGATTTCAATGAAACTTTACAGGGTTCAACCTTGGGTGATCCTTTATCAAATTTCCGAGAAAAAGATAATGATCACAAAAATGTGGCTTTAATGGGCAGGGCTAAGTTCCATATATAGTGAAAACTTTGAAAATTCATTGATTTCAGCATTATTTCACAGTAACAGTCCTTTGATGACAAGCCTCAATTGATTGCCTTCAATTTTTGTTTGATTAAACAACATGGATTAATTGGTTGGGCTAATTTTCATATAAAGTATACAGTGAAAACCCTTTACCAGATTTCTTAACCAATTACCACACAGCAAAATTTCATACTGGTCCAAATTGAAAGAAGTTGCAGACGATAGTTTCAAGTTGGTTGAATTCCAAAATTTTTGGCCTTTTAGGATAGAAAATGTTGTGGACAATGAAGAAATTGTTAGTCACATGCAATTTCTTCATTGTCCGCAATGTTTTCCAAAGCTTTTTTCTAGAGGGGCATCAAAAAGCATCATTGTATGGAAATGCGTGAAAATAATTTCATAGGCTCAATAATATTGCTTTTGAGGATTGGCCAAATTTCAGGTAGATACCATATTATAGTGATGCAAGGGAAAGAATCTTACTGCTTGACTGAGAATAAGTGTTGTATGAAATAAAGTTGCCTCCCTTAAAGTGAATTAAAACAAAGCAATATTTCTTAAATGAATTGCCTCCTGTGTTTAAGGAAACTTAATTACCTGTATGATAAGTATATCAGTGGACTCAAGCACCTCTAGTTTTTAGAGTTACTGCCCTTTGTTAAAAAAGCTTTAAGAACATGGCACCTATGGTTGGGGTTTAAATCTCAAATATATTTGCTCATTTTCTCTTCTTCTACTGAATGAATCTAATTTAAATTTCACATGTTGCACTCAGTATCAAGAAAAGATCAGTGCATTTTTATTTTGGTATCTGATCGATTTACCCCTCCTGGATATAAGACCTTTTGTTTTATGTTTTAGCTGTGACATGGAGCTATTTGGGGGGTGTTACCCATTACCAGACGGCAAAATTTTACACTGGTTTCAATTGAAAGGATTTGCAGACAACAATTTAACTTATTCCCACTCAATCCCTCCTATTTATGCCCCTCTAGAAAAAATTTTTTAAAAGAATTGTGGAAAATGAAAAAATTGCTTGCATCAAGCAATTTCTTCATTATCCACAATATTTTCTTTCAAAGAAGATGAAAAAATTTAAAATTCCACCACCTAGAACTTTCAATTTGGACTAGTCACAAATTTTGTTGTGTTGGAATGAGTTTATGTTTATAAGATTTTAGCTTTTTTCAACTTTATGGGTAGAAAGCATTGTGTTAAATGATGAAATTGCTTATTACAAGCAATTTCTATATTTTACACAATCTTCTTTCAAATATTCTTATTGAGGAGTGTCCAAAAGCATCACTGTGTGGAAATGGGTTAATCACTTTTTTTAATAGGTTCTAGTTTTTGTTTGCCTTATATTGGAATAACCTCTTGTTATGCTGGACCTGAAATATTCCTGTGTTGGCAGGAGATATAGACAAAGATGAGCCTGGTCTTGGTCTACAACTCTTGATTGTCCCCTTTATACCAGATATGTTCAAAAACTTAATTTTCAAAAGAGATAATGAATCTCAATAAGGCATTTCACTGTGCTCTTAGTCCTTTGATTTCAATACAATTCTCTATAGCGTTTTATTCAGCATGACATGGGTTAACCTTTTACAACACAATAACTCTTTTTGACACTCCTCAAAGGCCTGTTTACACATTTATGATTTTCTCTACGATTAACCACGATACATCCAGATATCTCATGGTCAGAAAAATTGGTATAAATCTGGATGAAGTGTGGCGAAAAGAAAAAATATTCAGTTTCATTATGATTCCAGTAAGAACATCCACTATATTAGTATTGTGTCTGTAAGGTATCTCTACAATTCAATGACCATTCTTTACGTCAACGCTACGGTTAATGAAGATTAACCAAAGTGGCACAATGATTGCTCACGGTGCTTGTTTGGTTCGATACGGTACTGGTTTCACGGCTGCAGTGACAGGAGCCAATCCTGAAGCTCCGCAGCAAAACCATAAATGATTCGTAGGACAACCATACACAATTTATGGTGAATCTTGCGAAATTTGTGGTTTAAGGATTCCATGCGTGGCTAAGATCTCTCACAAATAGCAGCGAATATTGCTACGGTGTCAGTACCAATAAGCACGATTCTGCTAAAGTATTGCTATGTATTAGGCCACACTGAAAATCCACCAGGATTTGCCACAAATGTTTTGAACAGTTTAAAACTTCCGTAGCGCGGCCATGGAGTTTCCCTAATCATCACAAATCACCATGATTCACCACAGTTCTACTACAAATCACCACGGTACCCAACGATTTTACAAATCGTAGCGGCAACATAGCTAAAAATTGTGAATGCGTAAACAGGCCTTAAGAAAATGGGTATTGGAAAATATTGAAAAAATTTTCATAATTCCACAAATTTCTTTCAGTTTGGACAAGTCTAAAATTTTGTTGTGTGGGAATGGGTTTATACCCCTCACTGATTTTCAATTTTCAATTCAATTTTAAGTATTTGATCACCACCAACTTTACCATGAACAGTACAATGAACCAGAATCTAAGACTTATCTCAAAAATTGTATCAGCTATCAGCACCAAACTTCTTGGGTGTACTAATTAACATCTTGATCTAGAAATCTTTGGCAGCACACAACAACATTGTGACCAATAAACTCTTGAGGAAGAGAGCAAGCATGCAAAAAATTCAAATCTAACCCATCAAGAGAAATAATAATAACATTCATCTACAAAAGAATCAGTTAGTGATAACAGCTAGTGCAGTGATCTGCGGAGGATATGAAAGCATGCAAGGAGACAATGTCTCCATGGTCTAACAAAAGTGGGGAGATTTTACAAAATTAATGGATCACACTAACATTCTAGCTACCAGGGCTTTGATACCAGGGATCAGTGTCCCCATGCATCATAAAAAACATTTATGATTTTATTGAAACATTGGTGCAAAAATGTGGCCTTGGGTGATCACTGACAGTGTATCCCCTTTCTTTTTTGGCATAGTAATTAGTGCATAGAGAGATGTCCAGACACAAAGGTTGGTCAACTTATTCAATTCCCACAAAATAATGCTTTTAAATGCCTACTCAATATCAAAGGGTTGAAATACATTCTAGAAAATAAAGAAATTATTTGCAACAAGCGATTCCTTCATTATCTGCAATTATTTTTTCTACAAAAAGACAGGGATTTTAAAGTTTTCAACAACTTGAAATTGTTGTCTGCAAATTCTTTGAACTTGGACTGGTTTTATTTTATTGCATGGTAATGATGTTATTCTGTGAGGATTGTCAAAAATATACTTATAGAAGAATCCTTCTTAACACTTTCCTGTTCCATCTCTCTTTTTTTTAGTCCCAGTGTTTGCATACTTGAGAAAACATTTTGGAAAAAGAAAGAAAACGCTTGTGACAAGCAATTTCTTCTTTTACTACAATAGATTTTTTTTCCGCATCAAATAATTATTTTTCCATTAAAAAATATCTTCAAACTGTTGTCTGCAAAACCCTTTAACTTTGATGGGTCTAAAGTTTTGAAAAACAGGAAAGGATTAAATCACTAATTCATATAATCTATATGTAAGAGAAGTTAAATTTCAAAATATATCATTCAGAAACATTGATAGAAAGAAACTTAAGTCATGAACTGTCAGTCCATGAACTTATTTATCATCTCTTTCATGAACTGATAATAATGGTTCATGTATGCATTGTTCAAGTATCCCTGGTTAATGAATCATCATTTGAAAATTCATAAATCTGTAATGCAATTCATTAATTGAAACATTATTCAGCGAATTGTTCATGAACTGAAGAACCAATTTTCAAAAGGGATAAAATATTTATGAATCAAGATAACAAGAACAAAACAACAACTTTAGAAAAGCTCATATTCAAGATAACTTGCAATTTCTTGAACTGAATTTGTGAGTTGTGCCATGTTAGCTGCTTTGAATATTTTAGAGTTCCCAGAAATGAGCACAAAAAACATGAGGTTCTTGAAAAGTTCTTGAATAAAGTCTTCTAGACCCTTGAAGAGGCTTAAAAAGGAGATTTTACAATATGCAAGTATCTTTAAGAATTGATTTTTCCTATAAAATGAATTTCCCTTCCAGTAATGACCTGGATTGAAACCGTTAATTTGATATCGCAGTAAATAGTAGGTGTTATGGTTCTTACATTTGTCATTTCTTCTCAGTCCAATTATTTGTCCTCTTATAGAAAGAAATGATCAAATAATATTGGCCCCAAGTTTGACATTTGTAAGGACTTTTACCAGTGTAGACAACAGATAATTACCCATTCCCACACAATCCCTCCTTTTTATGCCCCTCAAGAAAAAAGCTTTGGAAAACATCGTGAATAATGAAGAAATTGCTTTTCACAAGCAATTCCAACATTTTACATGATGTTTTCTACCCAGAAAGTTAAAACAATATCTAAAAATTTCATGAGCTTTAAGTTGTTGTCTGCAAGTCCTTTCAAATTGGACCAGTCTTAGATTTTGCTGTCTGGTAATAGGTTAAGACATAAGCCAGAATTCTTTATGAAAAGCATCTTTTTTGAAAGGAAGCCATAATAGCTTCAACATTGATAAACCAAAAGCTCCCACAAACAGTCATGTCAAATTTCTTGGTCACAGTCATTTGAATATCTACTGCTTGAGCTGTTTCTGTTTGAAATCTATTGGTTGATGAGATCCTGTGGGATCAAAAGCCTTGAGTAAGGTTTTAATTAATTCCTGATAAAAATCAGGTTGGATTGCTCAAGTTCTATGGTGTTAATTGAATCAACTCTCAGGGCGACTCTCCCTGCTGCAGGTTTAACTCTTTAATGCATTCCGACACATTAAAATTTTAGACTGGTCTAAATTGAAAGAAACTGCAAACGACATTGTAAGTTGATGGAATTTTATTTTATTTTTTTCTTTAATTTTTTTCTATTCGTCTTTTGGGCTAGGAAAAAGTGTGGATAATAAAGAAATTACTTGGTCACTTTTTTTCTCGAGGGGCATAAAAAGGAGGGATTGCATGGGAATAGGTTTATTGTTAGTATTAGAAAAAGAAAATTATGATCAAAGAAATTACATAAAATTTGATCATTATAATACCACACTTATATCATTTCTATACTTTAGACAAAAATGGACTGTTGGAAAATTTTGATTATGAGTTTGAAGTATTGCCTCATATTGCATGCTTATTTCATTAGCAGAATGCTAATAATCAATGAAAGTACAATTTATCATAGCAAGAAAGTGATAGAATAAGTTTTGATTTCCTTAAAATCCAGGAAAAGACTAGAATCAGAGATGAGGATCCACAGTTAACACCATTCTTCACAATATTTTCTGCCTCCAAGGATGGTTTCATCTCAAGTTGTACCAAATTCTCTGCAACCTCTTTGAATTCTAAAATTTTAAAAAACAGGAAGGAGTACAAAAAGCAGGATTATGTTGGAAAGGGTTAAAAAGTATCCTAGGTAAAGCTAACTTACAAACAAATACCTGAAATTATCACATTGACACGCTACAAAATATTAGACTGATCCAAATTTGAAGCAGTTGAAAGCATTTTAACTTCATGAAATTTAAAAAAAATTCTTTGTCTAAAATTTTGGATAGAAAACATTGTGGAGAATGAAGAAATTGCATATAACAAGCAATTTCTTTTTTTTTTTTCACATTCATTTTGAGTATAATTTATTTTGTTGTATGAGTTACCCCATTTTATTTTTAATTTTAACTTCTTAAAAATTGTGTATTATCACAAATACAAGGTGTTGATGCTCATCCAATTTTAGTTTCAACCCTTTCCGAAACAACAAAACTTTGGACTGGTCCAAATTCAAAGAGTTGAAAGAGTTTGCAGATTTCAAAACAAAGTTGGTTTAACACATTCCCACACAATGACCCTTTATGATGCCCCTAAAGAAAACTGATTGGAAAGCATTGTTTAAAATGAAGGAATTGCTTGTAACAAGCAATATCTTAATTTTACACAATCTTTTCTACCAAGAAAAATTCTAAACTTTCAATAGTCCAATTTGGACTTGTCTGAAATTTTACTGTCTGGTAATAGGTTGAATTGAATTAAAAGCTAGGCCATATGTCATAGCAGGGATGTGGAAATACGGATTTTCTCTACTTGTCAATGGACAAGTAAAATGTGATTTTCTACTTGTCCAGGTTCAAAATGGACTTGCCTGTGAAAAGATGGAGAACAGATAAACTTTGTTAAAACATTATTTTCAAAGAAGAAAATGCTTGAACTCAGCATTTTCCTCATTAAAAACAATATTTTCTAGCCTCAGATACAAACATTACCCTCATAAATCTCTTCTATCTATTTAGTACCATTCCAAAATTTGCCTGTCCATGGACAAGTAGCCTCGAAAAATGTACTTCCTTGCAGGTAGAAAAGCCAGTGTCTGACAAGTCGGGCATGGGAATTCCATACCCCTGGTCATAGAAAAGATTGTGAGAAAAGAAGAAAATTTGCTTTTTACATGCAATTTCTTTTTCCTCACATTTTTTTTTTCAAAAGTTATATTTCATCAGTGTGTAGATATTTAGAATTGTGTGGTAATTGGTTAATTGATTTACAAATGATTACATTATTTGTTTTCCCTTGCAGATTTGGCACCATTGCTTGAGGCCATAAAGTTAGCTGAATCTGTTACAGACAGGGAGAAAGCACTAGATGATGTTCTAAACATATTTGTTGATCCCAGTCATGGTAATATATATATAATACACCGATTCTATTAATACTTGATAAATATTATAAAAAAGCTTGTGCTAGGAAACTGACCTCATGAATTTTTAGCCCAGCTGTTTTTCGAGAAAACATGAGATATTGTTGTAGCAAGGTCATCATCTGTATTTGTCTCTATTAGATGTAGGTCAAGTTTGATATTGTTTTACAATGGGTCAAAAATATATGAAAAGGTCAAATCTTAGAAAAACTTATGTGCACCCTAGAGTCCACATTTTTGGCTAAAATAGTCTTGAACGTTGGTCAGAATGTTTGTCTCCATGAAGTCACTTTTAATTCATTAACAAATAATGACATTTTCCAACGCCCTGAAGAAAAACAATTATGGAAAACTTTGTGCAATGAGCCTATTTGGCATTTATTGTCCAATTTTAGTGTAATTTGAAATGTCATCTGCAACACTTTTCAAGTTGGACCAGTCTAAATTCTCTCATGTAGTAATGGGTTAAGTTCAATATGAGTCTTGATATTTGTTCAGAATGTTTGTGTCCTGGTCAAAATTGATATTTGGACACAAGGACTAAAAGACTAGGCCACAAGGTAAACTATCAAGAAATCATTATGTGCTCTCAAGAGACCACATATTCAGCTTGAATGTCTATATTAAGTCAAAGTGTTTGTCTCCATATCTGAACTAGGAATTTGATATTTGGTTTTAATTCAATATCTAGGCCATTTACCCAAATTTAACACAAAATTCCTGAAACTTTGTAAGAATGTCTGATTTCTTATACAAGATTTTGAGAATAGGTAACTTAGAGACCAAAATTAGGTCACTTAATCTTTGATAATTTCTATTGTCATGACCTAGGTGAGCACGTGTTTACATGATCTAAACAAAAAGAAATTGTTATGATAATGAAATTTAAAGTTTAGTGTCATTTTTATGCCCTGCCATGTAATGGTGACAGACAAGTAGTGTTACTTTTGTCCATGTATGAATATGTCCGGTGGATGGATGCGAATGTGTCAGTATATGTGAGTCCAATTTTTATCCGGAGCATATCTTCTACATTAACCCTTTTCTGTTCAATCCCTAGTTTTTGAGTTGCAGCAAACCGAAAGTTTGAACCTTCTCATTTTTGTCCCACGATTTTACTATATCATGTATTCCTCCGACCTTAATTTTGAAAGGTTTCAATACAAAATCATAGTAATTTTTTCCAAACTTTTGATTTTTCATGCAAACTACATTCAACGTGTAAATAACCTCGATACATACAAACAATTAGATTGTCAGTTTTTATTTAAAGACCATAAATTCCAAAGGACAGTGTGGATCTTCACACCATTTTATATTTCTTATAATAAATCTTCAAATGCAATATACATCTGATGTCGGTTATCTCTGATGAAACGAATTATCAACAATGAAATTAAGCATTAATACATACTATAATTGAAACATGCCATATAAGTGATATGGGCCGTACGGGGCCGTATATATTAAATGGGTCCGTAGGAAATTGTATAGACGATATTAACTTATTTTTGGTATTTTTAAGTAAAAATGCTATAATCAGTCATTTATACTAACATCAATGTATTAGATATTGATTTTGTGGAGTTATTTGTGATTTCAAATATAGTGGGTCAGACCTAACAGCCACATATAACCTACTGAATGCACATTATTATCAACACCGTTTTGGTGTACCACTCATGCGCACTTGATATCCTGCCTTGAAACTAAACCAGAATGTTAATTCCTGATTTAAATCTGAGTTGTTTGATTTTGAGACAATTGATAAAGACTATTTTGTTACGAGTAAAGGCATTAACCCTCGAGACAATGGTTATATCCCAGATTAATGACATATCTTTGATAGGCTGATTTGACTTACAGATCAGTTCGCTGGAAACGCTGAATTAGGTCATGGTTTTCTCAAGAGCTCTACCGCAATTTCTGCGCTTCCTATAAATGGTTAGAAAATATGATTTCTCTTGAACAAAAATTGTGTTTGTACTGCCCGGGACCGGGCTCTCCATACTTAAGTAAAATCATTTTTTGAACCAATTTTCTGTCATTCTCGCGACGACCCTTCTCGCGTTGGATGCATTGTAAGGAAATACACGTTTGAAATATTTTCAACTTTGAAGTCCTGGCAAATTAATGCATATTTTTTCTGAAGATATCCGCGCTTTTTTAGGTAAACATCCATATGAAGCAGAGAAAAGATTATTTTCATCACATGATCCGTTCTCAAAAATGTTTGACCAAACCCAATTAGTTTTTTCCTAGATGATATGTACGAACTTTTTTTATATTTGGATTGAGATTTATTAATTTTAGTATTCATTTCAAATTTCAGCTGGGATTTGAATTTTAATAATTTGTATAATCAAAGCACTGAAAGTACCTCTGATTAGAAACAGAAACCAGATTTATACAACAAAAAGTGGCTTTCTACCCAATCAATTCTGTCCTCTGAATTAGCTAAGACGATTTAAAAACTGCTTTCCAGAGCTTGTTGTGCAACACTGAGAAGAAATATTCTCTGAATTCTTTGAATTTGGGCACCTACCTTTTTTTAGGTCACCTGACCGAATGGTCATGGTGACCTATTGCGATCATCGTTTGTCCGTCGTCGTCCGTCGTCCGTTAACTTTTATACATTTTCATCTTCTTCTCAAGAACTACTGGGCAGATTTCAACCAAACTTGGTAGAAAGCATCATTGGGGGATGCCAATTCAAGTTTGTGAAAATAGGGGTTCTGGGGGTCATAGGGGCCCAAATAGGGGCCAAAAAGGGGTAATTTTTGGTACTTCTGTAAAAATCTTCTTCTAATAAACCGTTAATGCCAGAGCTTAAATATTTTGTGTGCATGACAACTAGGACAGGTATATTATAAATTGTGAAATTCATGCCCCTGGGGTCATGTATGGGGCCACACCCAGAGGTCAAAGTTCATCATGTTAAAAAATTCACATTTTCATTTTCTTCTGATGAAGTACAAAGCCAATTTCAAACAAACTTGTTGAAAAGCATCATTTGGTAATGGTTATTTGGATTTGTGAAAATAAAAAGGCTGGGGGGGGGGGGTCAGGGGGCCCTAAAATGGGGACCAAAAGGGGGTAATTTTTGGTAACTTTTAAATATTTCATCTTCTTCTCAAGAACTACTGGGCGGATTTCAACCAAACTTGGTAGAAAGCATCATTGGGGGATGCCAATTCAAGTTTGTGAAAATAGGAGTTCTGGGGGTCAAAGGGGCCCAAATAGGGGCCAAAAAGGGGTAATTTTTGGTACTTCTTTAAAAATCTTCTTCTAATAAACCATTAATGCCAGAGCTTAAATATTTTGTGGGCATGACAACTAGGACAGGTATATTATAAATTGTGAAATTCATGCCCCTGGGGTCATGTATGGGGCCACACCCAGAGGTCAAAGTTCATCATGTTAAAAAATTCACATTTTCATCTTCTTCTGATGAAGTACAAAGCCAATTTCAAACAAACTTGTTGAAAAGCATCATTTGGTAATGGTTATTTGGATTTGTGAAAATGAAAAGGCTGGGGGAGTCAGGGGGCCCTAAAATGGGGACCAAAAGGGGGTAATTTTTGGTAACTTTTAAATATTTCATCTTCTTCTCAAGAACTACTGGGCGGATTTCAACCAAACTTGGTAGAAAGCATCATTTGGGGATGCCAATTCAAGTTTGTGAAAATAGGGGTTCTGGGGGTCAAAGGGGCCCAAATAGGGGGCAAAAAGGGGTAATTTTTGGTACTTCTTTAAAAAATCTTCTTCTAATAAACCGTTAATGCCAGAGCTTAAATATTTTGTGTGCATGACAACTAGGACAGGTATATTATAAATTGTGAAATTCATGCCCCTGGGGTCATGTATGGGGCCACACCCAGAGGTCAAAGTTCATCATGTTAAAAAATTCACATTTTCACCTTCTTCTGATGAAGTACTAAGCCAATTTCAAACTAACTTGGTGAAAAGCATCATTGGGTACTGATTATACAGATTTGTGAAAATTAAAAGGCTGGGGAGGTCAGGGCAGCCTAAAATGGGGACCAAAAGGGGGTCATTTTTGGTAACTTTTAAACATTTTCATCTTCTTCTCAAGAACTACTGAGGGGATTTCAACCAAACCTTTTTCTAATTCTTTCAAACAAAATCACTTGTCTTGGTGCTCTTTTACTCAGGTGACCGTTAAGGCCCACTGGGCCTCTTGTTACAAACAGGAAAGGGTTAAGAGTTGAATTTCGAAATAACTTGGCACAGTTGTTCCTCAATTCATCTACGTATCTGCAAGCTTGGTGTCAGGAAATGATTAAACATTTGACTAGTTGTAGCCTATATAGACAAAGTCAACCCATTTAGGGTTGAGGATTTTCTCTGAATGGCTTTGTAGACAAGCTCTGCACATTAATTTTTATGCACATCGATCAGATTTGGGGGCATATTGTTTTACCTGTGTCTGCCCATCTTTTTGTCTGTCTATCTTTGAGTAATAAACTTAACACAAAAACTTAACATTTTGCACTTATTCAAATACGATTGAAAATACATGGCTCATATATTTGACACACATTTCCTTGTATTGATAGGCATCAGAAGATCAATGTCAAAATTGTTTATGAAGGTCACTAATTTTGTAAACAAATATTTTGTTCCCTATTCAAACACCATTAATGATATATGGCTCATATTTTTGATGCAGGTTTTTTTCATTGATAGGCAACATTTGGTTGTAAGGTCAAGGTCTTTCATCAAGGTCAAAGTCACTTATGAAGGTAACAATTCTGTGGACAAAATAGCTATTGCGGAGCATGGATTTTCACAAACACATCTTGTTAAGCTTAAAATAATTGTAAAACAATTGGTCCAAGGTTATAGGTGCAAAACGTAGGACTAGCCCTAGTGACCATACTCCATAGACAAAGTGACAAAAAAGGGAGTATATCATTATCTCTTTGAGTCTCCATTTCAGAAGAAAACAGAGATTCTTTGTCAGAGAGTGTTGTTGAAAAGGGCCTGTTGGATGAACTACTAGTCTGTATCAAAGATGACAACCACACAATAAAGGTGGCCAAAGTTCTGGCCGAGGTGGCCAAGACTGGTAAGCTAGAAATTTATTGTCATGAAATAATGAATTATGCATGTTTGTTCACAAGTGATGGATCATGGCTGTCATTCAAACAATTGAACCAATCATATCATTTACTTACCTCCAAAGTTAACTTTGAACTCGGACATTGGTAGTCATTTATTTTCAGCATTTTTGTTAGTTTGGCAACTTATATGTAGTAACTACAGCTTATTCAAGCTGTAGTTATGGCATTTAGATTGCCAACCAATGATATTTGCCTGTTAATTTATGTCAGTGACCACAAATAATGTCATTTGTCTATCTATATATACTGCCCAACTCCCCTTTCGGGTATTACTGGCAGGTAATCTCAGTCAAACTTTCTTTCTCAGTTCAGAGGAAGTGACCAGCCATCCTTCGAAAATCCAAATTACTTAGTTTCGATGATATTGTATCAAATTAAAGTCTGAGTTGTACATACTGACATTTTCAAAGGGTTCAGATCTGTATTTAATCATTGTTTAACCCATTCCCATACAGTGATGCTTTTTGAGTCCCCAAAAGGGGAAAAAACTTTAGAAAACATTGTAGATAATGAAAAAACTGCTTATAACAAGCCGTTTCTTCATTGTCTATCATGTTTTCTACCAAAAGACAGAAAAAATATCCAAGATTTCATCTTTGAATTTGAACCAGTCTAAACTTTGTTGTCTTGTGATGGGTAAAGAGTACACAGTGAATGGCTTATTGTAAGATTCCTAGTTGATGTTGATCTAGTAAGTAAATGTTTGCTGGAAGTTGACAATTTAACCCTTGTCATGCTGAACTTGCAAAAATCCTGCTGTGGTAGGAGGTATAGACCAAGATCAGACTGCACATATGTGCAGTCCGATCTTACTCTATACCATCTGTTTGACTAAGTTAAGTCATCATTGTTTTTTAAATCATTTATCATAACAAATATTGACCCACCTTTAGGGTATATCAATGTTTTCAGCCCTTTGATTTAAATGCAGTTCTAAGCAAAAATTAATATCCAGCATGAAAAGGGTTAAGACTAATCCATATTGAAAGAACAATTTTTAGTCAATAGAATTTAAAAAGATTTTGTCTTTTTCGATAGAAAACATTGTGGATAACCAAAAAAACTGCCTGTAACAAGCATTTTCTTCATTTTCCATAATTTTTTCCAAAGCCTTTTCTCTTAAGGGGTGTGAAAAAGCATCATTGTGTGGGAATGAGTTAAGCACTCGACAAAACTTATACAACTGTTCATTTGAGGCAAGAACGGTAGACGGTGAATATTTTTGGTAAACATCTTTCAGGGGAACACGGAGATCTTAGATTGCATGTTGAAAGTCAAATTTGAATATTGTTGGAGACCTTCATCCTTTCACATCATACATTTTCACTGCAAAATTAAACTTTTAATGATTCTGACTATAATCTAACCCTTCCTTTTACAAACCTGGAATTTTACATCTCTACACTTTGATTCTTGAAAAAAACATTGTGAAAAAAGAAGAAATTGCTTGGAACATCTTTTCCCACAATATTTTCTACCACAAAGGATGGTTTCATTTAAAATTCCATCCAATTTTTGTTGTCGTCTGCAACCTCTTTTAATTTGGACCAGTCTAAAATTTAAGAATAATGGTAAAGGATTAACCAAATACCACACACCAATCTTTTAAATTGGCCCAAATTAAAAGAAGTTGCAGACTTCAATTATCATTTGATGAAATTTTAGAATTCTTTATCTTTTTTTGGCAAAAAATAATTTCCATGATGTTTTCCTCAGCTTTCTCCTTTAAAAAGGTGTCCTTGTGTGGGAATGGGTTAACCTATTTCCATACAATCTGGCTTTTTTATGTCCCTCAAGCAAAAAGTTTTTTCGAAAACATCATGAAAAGGGTAGAAATTGCTTCTAACGTCCAATTTCCACATTATCTACAATGTTTTCATCACCAAAAGTTGAAGAGTTTCAATTTCCATCAAATGAAAAATGGCTTCTGCATGATCTTTGAATTTGGACAAGTCTAAATTTTGTTGTTTGGTACTTGAACTGGCTATTTCCAAACTATAACGCTTTTTAAGCCTCCAAGAAAAATAGCTTTGGAAAACATAGTGGAAAATTAAGAAATAACTTGTAACATTACCAAATTCTTCATTAACAACAATGTGTTCTACCCAAAAAGGAGAAAACAGGTTATGAGCTAAAGATTGCCTGCCGTTGGCAACATCTTTGACTTTAAACCAGTCTAAAATTTTGTTGTCGGATTATGGGTAAAAGAACTTTACAGATAATTTGTGCAACTAAAAGTGAATAACTTCTACAAACAAACTTCTAGAGAGAAAAAAAATATATTGAACACATGCATGTCTTGAAATCCTCATGTTTCACAATGATATAGTCAAAAAGTCAGAACTATATATCAGGGCTCTCATGCTAGCATTTAAAATTAATGAGTCGTTGACACCTAAACCAGGAAAGGGCTGAAATTGATACATAACATATTCTTTATTTCATCTGAAATGATGTATATTATTAACCCTTGTCATGCTGAACCCGGAATATTCCAGTTTTGGCAGGAGACCAAGATCAGCCTGCATATAAGTCAGTCTGTAGCTTTTTCGTGTCTGCTCAATTTCTCAGCAACTATTGGACAGATTTTATTCAAACTTCACTGATATAAACAGTATCAAGCAGAGATGTGCATATTCTATTTTGGGCATGATCCATTGATTTGTGACGGAGTTATGGAAACCTGTGACACTTGATCATGATACTGCTGGATCTGTTAGCCCATTTTCACTCCATGATGCTGTAAGATGCTGTAAGATGCTCTAAGGCAAGAAAAAAGCTTTTGAAAACATTGTGAAAAATGAAGAAATACCTTGTTACAAGCAATTTCTACATTTTCCAATATCTACCCAGAAAGTTTAAAAAAAATTGAAAATTTCATAAACTTTAAATTGTCTTCTGCAACTTCTTTCATTTTGGGCCAGTCTAATTTAGCTGTCTGGCAATGGGTTAAACTGTAATGAAGAGTCCCTGAACTCACTGTACTTTTGATTTCAAAAAAACTTTTCCTTCAGATCTGGACAAATATCATTGGTAAAAAAAAAAAAATCAATCCAAAAGTAATGTGCCTGTCAAAGATGAAAGCTTTATCGTATGTTAATACTTATTTAGTTTTAGCACGTTAAAGTTTAACCCTTTCCTGTTTTATGAAATATTAGACTGGTCCAATTTGAAAGAGGTTGCAGACGACAATGAAAAATGCATGCAATTTGAAATCTGACCATCCTATATGGTAGGAAATATTGTGGGAAAAGGAGAAATTGCTTGTTACAAGCAATTTCTCCTTTTTATACGCCCGTCAAAGACGGGACGTATTATGGGATCACCCGTGATGTCCGGGCGTCCGGGCGTCCGGGCGTCCGGTTGTCCGGGCGGTGTCCACTTCTTTGTCCGGGGCATAACTCTGTCACCGTAAGTCCGATTGACTTTAAACTTGGCAGTTATATTCTTCTCATCAATACGGAGTGCAGTGCGCAATAACCATAACTCTACCTGGCTTATTTTTTGAGTTATTGCCCTTTGTTGTTTTTCATACTTGAATCTTGTCCGGAGTATATCTCTGAAAGTATTATAGCTAGGATCATGAAACTTCATGGGTGTATAGATCTCACCAAGGGGGAGTGCAGTGCACAAGAACCATAACTCTACCTGGTCTATTTTTTGAGTTATTGCCCTTTGTTGTTTTCACACTTGAATCTTGTCCGGAGTATATCTCTAAAAGTATAATAGCTAGAATCATGAAATTTCATGGATGGATAGAGCTCACCAAGGGGGAGTGCAGTGTACAAGAACCACAACTCTACCTGGCATAAATTTTTTGAGTTATTGCCCTTTGTTGTTTTTCATACTTGAATCTTGTCCAAAGTATATCTCTAAAAGTATTATAGCTAGGATCATGAAACACCATTGGTGTATAGATCTCACCAAGGGGGGGTGCAGTGCACAAGAACCATAACTCTACCTGGCCTATTTTTTGAGTTATTGCCCATTGTTGTTTTTCATTCTTGAATCTTGTCCAGAGTATATCTCTAAAAGTATAATAGCTAGAATCATGAAATTTCATGGATGGATAGAGCTCACCAAGTGGGAGTGCAATGTACAAGAACCATAACTCTACCTGGCCTATTTTTTGAGTTATTGCCCTTTGTTGTTTTTCATACTTGAATCTTGTCCGGAGTATATCTCTAAAAGTATAATAGCTAGAATCATGAAATTTCATGGATGGATAGAGCTCACCAAGTGGGAGTGCAGTTTTCAAGAACCATAACTCTACCTAGCATTTTTTTTGAGTTATTGCCCTTTGTTGTTTTTCATACTTGAATCTTGTCCGGAGTATATCTCTAAAAGTATTATAGCTAGAATCATGAAATTTTATGGATGGATAGAGCTCACCAAGTGGAAGTGCAGTGTACAAAAACCATAACTCTACCTGGCCTATTTTTTGAGTTATTGCCCTTTGTTGTTTTTCATACTTGAATCTTGTCTGGAGTTTATCTCTAAAAGTATTATAGCTAGGATCATGAAACTTCATGGGTTTATAGATCTCACCAAGGGGGGTTGCAGTGCACAAGAACCATAACTCTACCTGGCCTATTTTTTGAGTTATTGCCCTTTGTTGTTTTTCAGACTTGAATCTTGTCCAGAGTATATCTCTAAAAGTATAATAGCTAGAATCATGAAATTTCATGGATGGATATAGCTCACCAAGTAGGAATGCAGGGCACAAGAACCATAACTCTACCTGGCCTATTTTTTGAGTTATTGCCCTTTGTTGTTTTTCATACTTGAATCTTGTCCGGAATATATCTCTAAAAGTATAATAGCTAGAATCATGAAATTTCATGGATGGATAGAGCTCACCAAGTGGGAGTGCAGTGTGAAGAACCTTAACTCTACCTAGCCTATTTGTTGAGTTATTGCCTTTTGTTGTTTTTCATACTTTGTTTGACAAAAAATATTTATTCAAAATAACCTGTTCTATTCAAATCCCCAGTTAATATTAAACAGTGTGACGGGCGTATCTTGTGACAGTTTGGCACCTTGTTCCACAATGTTTTCTCAAGTATAAAATCACAGGGACGGAAAAACCCGGGTTTGTCCAGGAGAGGGTTAAATGATACTGGGTAGTAACCTTGACCATTAAACCTAGTAGAATCAGAAAGACCTTCCAACCAAGACGAAGCATTTGAACTATTACAGTGTGATCTAACTGTAAGGTTTTGTTGTTTTTAACCCTTGTCATGATGAACATGGAATATACAAAGTATAGACAAAGTATAGACAAAGATCAGTCTGCACATTAGTGCAGTCTGATCTTGGTCTACTTCTCCTACTTGTACTTTACCTTCCAGAGAAATATGAAATTGATTTTCAAAAGAAATATTGATTATTGTACAAGTACTTTCAGTGCTCCCAGTTCTTTGATTTAAATGCAATTCTGTAAGGGATTTTATACAGCATGACAAGGGTAAAAATGAGCTTGAAACAGCTCTGAAAGGCCTTCCTACATGTGAAAATTAAAGGCCATAATTTGTTTACCAGTTCAAGGTATTGCCGATGTTACAATTTTGTTGTTGTTGTTTTTGTGGACAAACATAAACAGAAAAATACTTAAATTTCTTTTTAATCCCTTTATCTATTTATGGTGGGTTAGTGAAAATCATCAAAAGAAATGTACTAAGGATTACAATGATTCCTTTCATTTTATCCAAGTTCTTTACGGAAAAACATTTTGACAGAGTTAGTAAAACTATTTGCAGGGAAATTGTCTGTTTTTGCAAAGAAGGACTGGCTGCCTATATTGATTTGATGAAATCTCTCCGATTCTGTTATTTCTCTAGATACCATTTCTTTACAAGGATGAAACAGAAAATTGTTGGCAATAACATCCTGTCAAATACTTGCTGTATACTCCCAATGTGCTCAGGGAATTTTATTAATTTACTTTTTCTCTTCCTATCCTTTAATGAAGACTTATTTAAAGCACCTCACATATAACATAATTATCTATTCCTTTCCCTGATTTTTAGAATTCTGCTATACTGTGAAAATTTGCCCCTCAAGGAAAAAGCTTTGGAAAACATTGCGGAAAATAAAGAAATTGCTTGTCAACAGCAATTTCTTCATTATCTACAATGTTTTGTACCTAAAAAAACAAAGATTTTTTTCTAAAATGTTATCAACCCAAATTTGAATTTTGACCAGTTTAAAATTTTAGTCGTCTTGTAATGGTTTAACTTGAGATTATTTCAAGTAAATAAGCATTTGTAATGATTCTTTAGAAGAACTATTTCTCCAATAGGAGAGGAAAAAGGAAATATGAATCAGACAAAAATTTTACCCAATCATAAGTGTAAGAAAGTCCAAGTAGGCACTTTTTTATAACTCCTAAAATAAAAAGGAGCTTTTATCAGGGAATATATTGGTACATTTTTCTTTCATCTAGAGCCAAGCTTTGGATACAGATTTTTTTTTTATATAAGATTTAAATACAAAAAGGAACTAACTTTAAACCAGAATCAAGAAGGAGGAATCAGGCATTTTTCGAAATTCTGAATACGACTTTGTATAGTACCATAAAGGCAGATAACTCATT
Source organism: Fragum fragum (assembly GCA_946902895.1). Taxonomy (NCBI): domain Eukaryota; kingdom Metazoa; phylum Mollusca; class Bivalvia; order Cardiida; family Cardiidae; genus Fragum; species Fragum fragum. The sequence continues at coordinate 85,623,091 of OX336365.1, forward strand.
AATCCTTGTTAAATCTAGAACAGTGAAAATAAAATTTTGCCTACAGCTATTTTTTTCATGTTTTCTACTATAACAAATGACCAGGATGGCCGTAAATTGCCGGGTTATCTTTCTAACAAAGTTTCATTAAGACTGAGCACAAAAAGTAGCCCCTTGGGTGAACAGTTATTAAGCCCCCCCCCTTTTTTTTGCATTTTCATATAAAAGGTACCCAACTTTACAAGATTCATCTTTATAACCTGATAAACTTTCATCAAAATTGATCCAAAGCTACAGCCCAAAGTGTGTAAACAAAAAATTCACCATTAATTACCCTATGAGCAATTTCTTCATTTACCATAACCTTTGAAAGGTTTTTACTTGAGGGGTGTAAAAAACAGGATTGTGTGGGAATGGGTTATATGAGTCAGTATCTTTCTAAAGAGGGCATAGTGAAGACAGATCAGACTGAGTGGATAGACTGTTGCTGATCCGAGTCTTCACTGGGTATTCTTGTCACCCACAGGCTCAGTCTCATGTAGAAATTTACTTGAATTAAATTGATGTCATGAAAATTGAGAAATAAACACACACACCCCACATACACAAAAAAACCAAACACCTACACACACTAAAAAAACAACAACCCCCACACAAAAAAAACACTACACACAAAAACCAGGAAAAATCAACTTGATTCTTATAGAAGAGGTATGGATTGATCTATTATTCATTCTTTCATTTTGTAATGTTACTGTTGAGAACAAAATTTCTGTTATTTTTATAGAATATATTAAAAGTAACTCAACACCCCACTTAGTCCTGTTTTACGACAAGCTTTTAATATTGAATGCCAAGCTTTGAAAATTGAATAAAAGTTGGGTCTGTTTTTGATGCATGCTGGGAATTGAACAGACAATTTCACATGTTATTTAGAATTGTCTGTGATTTCCCATTAGATTTCAGCAAACCAAATTGTTTAGTCTGCTTGGAATCGGGAAAGTCAGTTTGGATGGGACTCTAATGTAAATTTTTGTAGCCATAATTATTTGTAGAAATAAAATGGAGTTAATGTTTTTGCTTTTTGCCAGGCAATAGAAATACTGTCTAGTCCAGAGTGAAGCACTTGTAGGTTGTTGTTCATTTAATATTTGACACTGCTATTATTAACACATTACCACACAATCACACTTTTTGACACACTAAGAAAAAAAGCTTTGGAAAATATTGTGAAGAATTGATTCATACAAGCAATTTCTTCATTTTCCCCTATGTTTTCTACCAAAGAGGACAAGGATTGTTAAAATTCTATCAACTGGAAAATCTTGTCTGCAATATCTTTCAATTTGGACCTGTCAAAACTTTTACTGTATTGCAATTGGTTAGCCCATTTGTACACAATAACACTTTTTGACTCCCCAAAGAAAAAAAAAGGGAATGTGAAATGAAGAAACTGCTTGCAACAAACAATTACTTCATTTTCCCCAATGTTTTTCTACCAAGAAAGTAGAAAAATCTGCAGTTTCATAAATTATTAATGGTCGTCTACAACTCCTTTCAATTTGGACCAGTCTAAAATTTTGTTGTCCAATAAGGGGTTAACTTATAACCAGCCAACATGACTGGCTCGAATTCAAAGAAGATGCAGATGACAATGTTCAGATTATGAAATCTTTATGATTTGTCTTTTGAGGTTGAAAACATTGTGGATAAAGAAGAATATCTTTATTGTCCACACAATTTTTTCCAAAGATTTTTTTCTTGTGGGTGTCAAGAAGCATTATTGTAAGGCAATAGTTTGAGAAAGTTTCAGTTATACTTTGTCTCATAAAATAGAAATATTTTTTGCTTAGCCTGGGAAGGAGAAAATGTTTCAAAGAACTCCCATTTACAATAGAAATGCATTACTAGAATAGTAGTCCTATTATCTATAACCAGACAGATCTAGAATGTTATTGAAGTATTGTTCAAACCTTATTGTTAGTTAATATCCACCATATTCTCTACAAATGCTGTCAGTTTATCTTATTTGTTTGTTAATTTCACATGAAATTACCTATGGTCATACTCAAACAGATCAGATACATTTTTCAATCTTGCTCAAGCACCTGCCTCCATTAAGAGACAACTTTCATCACAATGAACATTTTCTTTCAAAAAGCAATAGAGCTTATAAACCATTCCTACACAATCCTAATTTTGACAAGCCTAAAATTGTGTGTGTGGTAATAAGTTCAGAAGAGTAGGCATTAACCAAATCCTACATTGTTGGAATTCATGATTCAATGTTGCCAACTACCAACAACTGCTTAAAGAATATTTACATATATTCTAACCATGTTATTGTTATGTTACCTGTCATCACAATGTAATGATCTGTATTTGATGTTCAAATTGACAGTGATCTGTAACCTTCCCCATTGTGAACCATGCTGGTGAGCTGTTACCTTTCCATAGTGGCCCTTGCTAGTGATAAATCACCTACCCCATAGTGAACCTGGCCAGTGATCTGTCACCTACCCCATAGTGAACCTTGCTGGTGATCTGTCACCTACCCCATAGTGAACCTTGCTGGTGAACTGTCACCTACCCCATAGTGAACCTTGCTGGTGATCTGTCACCTACCCCATAGTGAACCTTGCTGGTGATCTGTCACCTTCCCAATAGTGGACCTTGCCAGTGATCTGTCACCTTCCCCATAGTGAACCTTGCCAGTTATCTGTCACCTTCCCCATAGTGAACCCTGCTGGTGATCTGTCACCTTCCCCATAGTTAACCTTGCTGGTGATCTGTCACCTACCCCATAGTGGACCTTGCTAGTGATAAATCACCTACCCCATAGTGAACCTGGCCAGTGATCTGTCACTTTTCCCATAGTGAACCTTGCCAGTGATCTGTCACCTTCCCCATAGAGAACCTCGCCAGTGATATGTCACCTTCCCCATAGTGGACCTTGCCAGTGATCTGTCACCTTCCCCATAGTGAACCTTGCCAGTGATCTGTCACCTTCCCCATAGTGAACCTTGCCAGTGATCTGTCACCTTCCCCATAGTGAACCTTGCCAGTTATCTTTCACCTTCCCCATAATGAACCTTGCCAGTTATCTGCAACCTTCCAATACTGAACCTTGGTAGTGATCTGTCACCTTCCCCATAGTGAACCTTGCCAGTTATCTGTCACCTTCCCCATAGTGAACCTTGCCAGTTATCTGTCACCTTCCCTATAGTGAACCATGCCAGTTATCTGCCACCTTCCCCATAGTGAACCTTGCCAGTGATCTGTCACCTTCCAATACTGAACCTTGGTAGTCATTTGTCACCTTCCCATAGTGTACCTTACTAGTGATCTGTCACTTTTCCCATATTTGACCTTGCTAGTCAGTATATATTACTTTCCTATCAATTACTTTGCCAAAATCCACCACTATTTGTTGGTCTATTCTTGTCCACCATGTGTGTTGAGTTTTGTGCATTTCATCTGGTTTTTGTCCATGTATCAGATTTACCTCATCAATCAGCTGATTTTAATTTTTATTCTCCCTGAAGGGAGAGCATATAGCTGCCGCTTCATCTGTCCATCTGTCCGGAGCGATTTCTCCATAACCCTTGGACCAAATCAAATGAAACTTACCATTTGAAATCTCTATGATATAATGACGGTGTTTTTCCCCAGTTTTTTTTTTAAATTGAGGCCTAGTCACAGAAAAAGGGGACTTAGGGTAAAATATAGTTTTTCTCAAATTTCCCTAGTCTAATGGTGGGAAGTATATGAAACTTCATATTTGAGTAGCAAATCAGATACCCTTGACCATAAATTATTTAATATTTGCGGAAATAAGATGCATCATTGAAAAAGTGGCCATTATTTTTGATTAATTAGAGATACAGCCTTCATATTTCATATGAACATTATTTATGACAAAACTTTTCTGTTTGTACTAAGGTCAAGGTCATCTGTTAAGGTTGTTTCTCAAGGTCAAAATTTAAAAAAAATAACTTTTACATTGTCCATAAGTTTATATTGGTAAGTGATGTAGCCTTCATATTTCACATGTGCATTGCTTATGACATGACCTTTCTGTTGGTACTAAGTTCAAGGTCATTTCTCAAGGTCAAGGTCATTTCTCAAGGTCAAATTTCAAAAGTCTTTACTTTAACATTGTCCATAAGTTTAAAATGTTAAGTGATATAGCCTTCATATTTCACATGTGCATTGCTTATGACATGACCTCTGTGTTGGTACTAAGTTCAAGGTCATCTGTCAAGGTAAAGGTCATTTCTTTAGGTCAAAATCTCAAAAATGTTAACTTTAACAAAGCCCATAAGTATACAATGGTAAGGTATAAAGCCTTCATATTTCACATGTGCATTGCTTATGACATGACCTTTCTGTTGGTACTAAGTTCAAGGTCATTGGCTACAGTAAAGGTCATTTCTCTAGGTCAAAATTTTGAATAATTTAACTTCAACATTGTCCATAATTTTAAAATGGTAAGTGATACAGCCTTCATATTTCAAATGTTTATTACTTGTGACATGACTTTTCAGCAGATACCAAAATCAAAGTCATTGGTCAAGGTCAAGGTCAAATTGTCAAGGTTATTAGTTTTCAAATATACCTCCTTTACCGATTGCCAAAATTTCTTATTACTTTACATAAATGTTGTTTATTAAGTGCCCTAGGTAATGTTTATTTCAATTTTTGACTCAATGAACCTTACCATGCTAAAAGGGAACTTAATGCCATGTAGCTTTACATTTTGTATATTTCCTACTGTAAAACAAACCAGTCTATTGTTCTGTAGGACTACTCAAGTTAGAGTTTTCATTTTTTGTATGTAGACATTTTTATACGCCCGTCGAAGACGGGACGTATTGTGGGATCACCCGTGGTATCCGGGCGTCCGGTCGTCCGGGCGTCCGGTTGTCCGGGCGGTGTCCACTTCTTTGTCCGGAGCATAACTCTGTCACCGTAAGTCCAATTGACTTTAAACTTGGCAGTTATATTCTTCTCATCAATACGGACTGCAGTGCTCAATAACCATAACTCTACCTGGCTAATTTTTTGAGTTATTGCCCTTTGTTGTTTTTCATACTTGAATCTTGTCCGGAGTATATCTCTAAAAGTATTATAGCTAGGATCATGATACTTCATGGGTGTATAGATCTCACCAAGGGGAAGTGCAGTGCACAAGAACCATAACTCTACCTGGCCTATTTTTTGAGTTATTGCCCTTTGTTGTTTTTCATACTTGAATCTTGTCCGGAGTATATCTCTAAAAGTATAATAGCTAGAATCATGAAATTTCATGGATGGATAGATCTCACCAAGTGGGAGTGCAGTGTACAAGAACCATCACTCAACCTGGCCTATTTTTTGAGTTATTGCCCTTTGTTGTTTTTTATACTTTAATCTTGTCCGAAGTATATCTCTAAAAGTATAATAGCTAGAATCATGAAATTACATGGATGGATAGCGCTCACCAAGTGGGAGTGCAGTGTACAAGAACCATAACTCTACCTAGCCTATTTTTTGAGTTATTGCCCTTTGTTGTTTTTCATACTTGAATCTTGTCCGAAGTATATCTCTAAAAGTATAATAGCTAGAATCATGAAATTTCATGGATGGATAGAGCTCACCAAGTGGGAGTGCAGTGTACAAGAACCATAACTCTACCTAGCCAATTTTTTGAGTTATTGCCCTTTGTTGTTTTTTATACTTGAATCTTGTCCGGAGTATATCTCTAAACGTATAATAGCTAGAATCATGAAATTACATTGATGGATAGAGCATACCAAGGGGGAGTGCAGTGTACAAGAGCCATAACTCTACCTAGCCAATTTTTGGAGTTATTGCCTTTTGTTGTTTTTCATACTTGAATCTTGTCCGGAGTATATCTCTAAAAGTATAATAGCTAGAATAATGAAATTTCATGGATGGATAGATCTCACCAAGTGGGAGTGCAGTGTACAAGAACCATCATTCTACCTGGCCTATTTTTTTAGTTATTGCCCTTTGTTGTTTTTCATACTTGAATCTTGTCCGAAGTATATCTCTAAAAGTATTATAGCTAGGATCATGAAACTTTATGGGTGTATAGATCTCACCAAGGGGGAGTGCAGTGCACAAAAACCATAACTCTACCTGGCCTATTTTTTGAGTTATTGCCCTTTGTTGTTTTTCATACTTAAATCTTGTCCGTCGTATATCTCTAAAAGTATAATAGCTAGAATCATGAAATTTCATGGATGGATAGAGCTCACCAAGTGGGAGTGCAGTGTACAAGAACCATAACTCTACCTAGCCTTTTTTTTTGAGTTATTGCCCTTTGTTGTTTTTCATACTTGAATCTTGCCCGGAGTATATCTCTAAAAGTAAAATACATGTAGCTAGAAACATGAAACTTCATGGATGGATAGATCTCACCAGGGGGGGGGGGGTGCAGTGTACAAGAACCATAACTCAACCTAGCGTATAATTTGAGTTTTTGTCCTTTGTTGTTTTCCATACTTTGTTTGAGAAAAAATATTCATTCAAAATAACCTCAGTTCTATTCAAACCTCCAGTTAATATTAAGCAGTGTGACGGGCGTATCTTGTGACAATTTGGCACCTTGTTCATTGATAACTTTGATGGTCAAGTTAAAATATTTAACTCTTTTCCATATATTGATATTGATTTTTTACTAGAATCAGGCCTGTGAAGCCATACAGATTCCTTCAATGTTTGTCAAAATTCCAAATTTCTTGTGAACTGAACTCTCAAGCTATAGTTGCATTCAATAAGAAGTTTTTTGTCCAATAATGGCATTCAGTTTTGTGACAAAGCCTTATTAGGGGAGCATTATCTGTCTCCGACTGCTCTTGTCATTTGTTTATTAAGCTTGTCATATGTTTGTGAGCTCTACCAACAGTTAGATTTCAAATATTGTCATTCTCTGAATTATGTAACTGACTTAATATTGGTAAGGATCATCAATTGACGGTCTTTGCTGTCACAAGCAATGTCTTCATTTTACACAATGTTTTCCCAATTGTTTTTCCTGGGGGCCTCCAAAGGCGTCATTGTGTGTGAATGGGTTAATATATATCCAGCAAACCCCATACATATCAGAACATGTACTGTAAAGGATCAGAAAAAAGATATAAAGTTGTTACACTTATAAAGTGTCTTTTCTATTTACAGAGTCTGTGAGAGAACTATGTGTTCAGAAAGGATTTATTCCCATTTTCCTGAAAGTCCTAGAGAGAAATGAAGATATAGGAGGAATGACCCAGGCCTGTAGGGCTCTAGGAAACATGTGTTATGACAATGGTTGGTAATTCTAGATATTGGTTGAAGTACCAGATGACTAGTCTGCTTGTCTTAATTGATGTCTTAGACTTGGTGAAATTGAAAGGACTTGCAGACGACAATTCAAAATTTGTGAAACTTCAGATTTTTTTCTTTTTTTTATATACTCAATGTTTTCCCAATAGTTTTTCTTGAGGGGCATCATAAAGCATCATTGAATGGTTTAAAGTATCTTGTATACTAGATGTAAAATCCCTTTCTTTTTCTACTAGGAGTAGGAGACAATCATTGCACAGATCCAAATTAATAAAAGAAGTAATTTCTTACAACAAATCCATATAACTCTATGGGGTGTGGAACTCCTATGTCCAACTTGTGTATTTGTCTGAGGGCAAGTGGTTTTTGATGTAGTAAGAATTTACAGAATTCGGTGATGCTATGAAGGAATTGATTAGTATAAAGTCATAGATATATTTCCTTTGACTCAAAATTCCTGCATGGTTCAAAATTGAAAGAGTATGCAGACAGTACTTCAAGGTGTTTTTAAAATGAAAAATAGGTATCTTAAAGAGTAGAAAACATTACAAGCAATTTTTGATTTTCTTTCCATGTTTTAATCCAATCTGAATTTGTCAACAAGATGAAAATTAACTTAATCTTCACATCAGACAGTTGAAATTTTGCAGTCAACTTGTCTAAGGACAACAGGAAAAATCCGTACTTCCATACTCCTGACTCTCCTAGTTGATGAAATGGAACAGTTTTACACTTGTTATTATAACCAGACAGCAAAATTTTGGGAGGGTCAAAATTGAAAGGAGTTATAGACAATATATTTTTTCAATGTTCTAGGTTGTTGCAAGCCCTTTTTTCATTTTACACAATGTTTCCAAATTGTTTTTCTCCAGAGACGTTCAAAAGCGTCACTGTGTGGGAATGGGTCAACAATTTACATGTATAAAAGCAATTTCTTTGGTTATAATTGTATTGAAAAATTAAAAATACCTACACTCATTGTCAGAGATCCTTTTTTGCAAAGTATCTTTTCAACATAAGGAAAAATGGTTTTAGGTATAGGTAAAAACTTTTTTCTTTTATTGTGAGAACAATATTTTTTTCCTGTTATAGCCATGTTTTCAACCTTTTGTCTACAATATCTTTAAATTCTTAATGACTTCAAAATCTGAACATTCTTTACACTTAAGGTACACTGCAGCTCCACTATAACGCTGTTGGTGGGGTCCAAGAAATGAAACAGCGGAAGAAGTGGAGTTATTTTGCTATAACACTGCGCCCCTCCCCCTGCCGTAACTGAAATTTTCAACCGTCGGAATCGGAACTAAGCAACCGATAATTCGTGATAAAATTCCTGTAACAAGTTTAATTCTATACAAGTTACTAGTCAGGAAATGAAAAACAAGAACTGTAGTTACAAGATTTTAGCAGAAACCGACGAAATTCAGCGTGCGGAGAATTAAATTCTACCCTTACCTTCCCGGTCTATCAGGATTGAATAATCCGTAAATTTCTACAGGTCTACAAATTGTGGTTCTCTTTCTCCCAATATTAAGAAGCTAGAACTACCCGAGACGTGTTTTATTAATATGATAGTCGTTGGCATTAATCTAGTTATAGTTAGTTTTACACATACGCAAATATTTCCATCCTTAGACAAAAAGGATAAAATCTTAGTATCTTGCATAGCGACGTCTCCTTGGAGACCGACGAGTTGTTGAACACCTGGGGTTACTGAAGCGTTGAGAAAATGTCGCATGGATCATCCTTCGAACCTCTTTCATGGTAATGGACTTGGTCTAACTTCTTTACCATTGTTAAAAATACAGTAACAATAAATCGACAAAGAAACCTATCTGAACCTAGTCATTTATGAATTGGGAATTTAAATCAACCAGTTTCACGTATACAAAAATGAATTAAACTTTGTAGCATCTAACTTTTAATTGTAAAAATGAAGGTCATAATAATCAAAAAATATCCGAGACAGCAGAATGTCTGGTTTCATAATGACAAGAGTAAAAAATTTGGTCAGTAAGAATTCTCACAGGGTTACGCGTCTGGCGCGTGTCAACTCTGGAAACTTTCCCATAAATAGCTGAACATCTGGCGGCGCCTTTGATCACCTGTCCTCCCTCAGAATAAAATAAACTGTACCCGAAAAACCTTTACTTCAAATTTGTCAATGAGCTTTTTGCCGTGTGTTTGATCATACAGAATGGCATTGTATATTCGGATTATTGAAAGAAATGCGGAAAAATAATGGTATTTTATTTTGATCTACTTATACTATCTATCCCGTTTCGGATGAGAATCTTCCGATATTGTGACATTTTCAATTAAAATTCACGTATTTTATGTATTTAGTGAAAACGAGGCAACTACGACTTCTTGTTTTCTTGAAGCCACAATCCTCTACGAGCTCCAGATACCAGCAAACTATGAAGTGAAATAAAGGCTCAAGTCAATTTGTCTAATTTCACGGTCGTGCATTACTTTATGACACGTCCTACCTGGGACTGAAGAAAATTCAGAACGCCGAGACTGAAACAGTGAGATATTTTAATCGCATCACCTCCAAGGTTTGAAACTGAAGGATTCCGAGGTGTGTGCCTATTCTCTATTGATTTAAAAAATTTAATATCAATGACCTAAGGCATTGATCATCTCAATGTCAAACAGTAAGACCCAAACAATCAAACCGATTTTGTAAATTGAAACACTGTGCGTGTCATCAATCAAAGAAAGCAATTACCTCTGAACTAATGCATTAATGGCCAGGCCTGTCCACGTAAGGTGTTAAAAACTCACCTGGCTTTGGATAATTATCAATTTTTATGTGCAACTGTTTTTCTTCAAGTGGGCCGAAGACGGAATGAAAAAATCGCAGCCATATCAGCATTAACGTCATATCTAAGCATCTGCAACCCAAAATGCCCCCCCTCCAAAATTTTGGGAGCCAAGCGGACCCTGCGTTATAATGGAGTCAGCACTTTGCCAGGTAGCGTTATAGAGGAGTTGCTGTGTATCTTTTTATTAGAATGTATAATGAAAATCAAATTAATCAAACATTAGCATTCCAAGAAAAATGCTGTGAAAATACCAAGTATCAAAATCAGGTAATGATAAAAAAATTGATGTTGCTAGACCTTTACTTTCTCATTGTTATTTTTATGATGAAAAGAATTTCTTTTGAATAAGAAGAGAGATAGAGAGAGATAGAGAGGGAGAGTCAGAATATTTGCCACTAGATGGGTTACAGCCTGAAATTACTTTCCAGTTTTGTGTAGAAGAATTTTAGTATTATATTTTCAAGTAGTGTTGAATATGTATCAGTTGTAATGAAGAAACCCTCTTGTAACAGAATCAAGTTCTGAGAATTTATATGTTGACAGAAATTGGGGGTATGCCAGATCTTCAGAGTCTGGAGACTTTAGCCATGACACCTTTATCTTCATAATTATGTATCTCATTTACCTAATTTCTCCTCAAATCTAATGTTTCTAGTTAACCAATTCTCACACAATAACTCTCTTTAAAGCCAGCTTTGGAAATCATTGTGGAGAATGAAGTAATTGCTTGGTACAAGCAATTTTTAGCTCTACTGGCCAAAGGCCACTAGAGCTATAGCCATGGCTTTTTCCCGTCCGTCCGTTAAACTTTTCCTTGTTTACGCGATAAAGTCCACAGTTTTCATCGGATTCTCTTCAAACTTTCTCAGAATGATTGTACTATCATAAGGATCTACCTTTCGAAATTGGGTCAGATCCGTCAAGAAACACGGGAAAAGGGGCCTAATTAAAACTTAATTAAAAAATCTTCGTTTACGCGATAAAGTGCACAGTTTTCATCGGATTCTCTTCAAACTTTCACAGAATGATTGTACCATCATAAGGATTGTTCCTTTCGAAAATGGGTATGATCCGTCAAGAAACACGGGAAAAGGGGCCTTATGAAAATTTAATTAAAAATTCAATTAAAAATCATCGTTTACGCGATAAAGTCCACAGTTTTCATCGGATTCTCTTCAAACTTTCTCAGAATGATTGTACCATCATAAGGATCGTTCCTTTCGAAAATGGGTATGATCTGTTAAGGAACACGGGAAAAGGGGCATTATGAAAATTTAATTAAAAAATCCTCGAGTCCACAGTTCTCATCAGATTCTCTTCAAACTTTCACAGAATGATTGTACCAACATAAGGATCGTTCCTTTCGAAAATGGGTATGATCCATCAAGAAACACGGGAAAAGGGCCCTTATGAAAATTCATTAAAAATTCAATTAAAAATCCTCGTTTAAGCGATAGAGTCCACAGTTTTCATTGGATTCTCTTCAAACTTTCTCAGAATGATTGTACCAACATAAGGATCGTTCCTTTCGAAAATGGGTATGATCTGTCAAGAAACACGGGAAAAGGGGCCTTATGAAAATTCATTAAAAATTCAATTAAAAATCCTCGTTTACGCGATAGAGTCCACAGTTTTCATTGGATTCTCTTCAAACTTTCTCAGAATGATTGTACCAACATAAGGATCGTTCCTTTCGAAAATGGGTATGATCTGTCAAGAAACAGGGGAAAAGGGGCTTTATGAAAATTTAATTAAAAATTCTATTGAAATCCTCGTTTACGCGATAGAGTCCACAGTTTTCATTGGATTCTTTTCAAACTTTCTCAGAATGATTGTACCAACATAAGGATCGTTCCTTTCGAAAATGGGTATGATCCGTCAAGAAACACAGGAAAAGGGGCCTTATGAAAATTTAATTAAAAATTCTATTAAAAATCCTCGTTTACACGATAAAGTCCACAGTTTTCATCGGATTCTCTTCAAACTTTCTCAGAATGATTGTACCATCATAAGGATTTTTCCTTTGGAAAATGGGTATGATCTGTCAAGAAACACGCGAAAAGGGGCCTAATTAAAACTTAAATAAAAAATCTTCTTTTACGCGATAAAGTCCACAGTTTTCATCGGATTCTCTTCAAACTTTCTCAGAATGATTGTACCATCATCAGGATCGTTCCTTTCGAAAATGGGTATGATCCGTCAAGAAACACGGGAAAAGGGGCCTTATGAAAATTTTATTAAAAAATCCTCGTTTATGTGATAGAGTCCACAGTTCTCATCGGATTCTCTTCAAACCTTCACAGAATGATTGTACCAACATAAGGATCGTTCCTTTCGAAAATGGGTATGATCCATCAAGAAACACGGGAAAAGGGGCCTTATGAAAATTCATTAAAAATTCAGTTAAAAATCCTCGTTTACGCGATAGAGTCCACAGTTTTCATTGGATTCTCTTCAAACTTTCTCAGAATGATTGTACCAACATAAGGATCGTTCCTTTCGAAAATGGGTATGAATCGTCAAGAAACACGGGAAAAGGGGCCTTATGAAAATTTAATTAAAAATTCAATTAAAAATCCTCGTTTACACGATAAAGTCCACAGTTTTCATCGGATTCTCTTCAAACTTTCTCAGAATGATTGTACTATCATAAGGATTTTTCCTTTCGAAAATTGGTATGATCCGTCAAGAAACACGCGAAAAGGGGCCTAAATAAACCTTAAATGAAAAATCTTCTTTTACTCGATAAAGTCCACAGTTTTCATCAGATTCTCTTCAAACTTTCTCAGAATGATTGTACCATCATAAGGATCGTTCCTTTTGAAATTGGGTCAGATCCGTCAAGAAACACAGGAAAAGGGGCCTTATGATGATTTTATTAAAAAATCCTCGTTTACGCGATAGAGTCCACAGTTCTCATCAGATTCTCTTCAAACTTTCACAGAATGATTGTACCAACATAAGGATTGTTCCTTTCGAAAATGGGATACGATCCATCAAGAAACACAGGAAAAGGGGCCTTATGAAAATTCATTAAAAATTCAATTAAAAATCCTCATTTACGCGATAGAGTCCACAGTTTTCATTGGATTCTCTTCAAACTTTCTCAGAATGATTGTACCAACATAAGGATCATTCCTTTCGAAAATGGGAATGATCTGTCAAGAAACACGGGAAAAGGGGCTTTATGAAAATTTAATTAAAAATTCAATTAAAAATCCTCGTTTACGCGATAGAGTCCACAGTTTTCATTGGATTCTCTTCAAACTTTCTCAGAATGATTGTACCAACATAAGGATCGTTCCTTTCGAAAATGGGTATGATCCGTCAAGAAACAGGGGAAAAGGGGCCTTATGAAAATTTAATTAAAAATTCAATTAAAAATCCTCGTTTACACGATAAAGTCCACAGTTTTCATTGGATTCTCTTCAAACATTCTCAGAATGATTGTACCATCATAAGGATCGTTCCTTTTGAAATTGGGTCACATCGGTCAAGAAACACGCGAAAAGGGGCCTAATTAAAACTTAATTAAAAAATCTTCGTTTACGCGTTAAAGTCCACAGTTTTCATCGGATTCTCTTCAAACTTTCACAGAATGATTGTACCATCATAAGGATCGTTCCTTTCGAAAATGGGTATGATCCGTCAAGAAACATGGGAAAAGGGGCCTTATGAAAATTTGATTAAAAAATCCTCGTTTACGCGATAGAGTCCACAGTTCTCATCAGATTCTCTTCAAACTTTCACAGAATGATTGTACCAACATAAGGATCGTTCCTTTCGAAATTGGGTCACATCCGTCAAGAAACACGGGAAAAGGGGCCTTATGAAAATTCATTAAAAATTCAATTAAAAATCCTCGTTTAAGCGATAGAGTCCACAGTTTTCATTGGATTCTCTTCAAACTTTCTCAGAATGATTGTACCAACATAAGGATCGTTCCTTTCGAAAATGGGTATGATCTGTCAAGAAACACGGGAAAAGGGGCTTTATGAAAATTTAATTAAAAATTCAATTTAAAATCCTCGTTTACACGATAGAGTCCACAGTTTTCTTCGGTTTCTCTTCAAACTTTCTCAGAATGATTGTACAATCATAAGGACCGTTCCTTTCGAAAATGGGTCTGATCTGTCATGAAACAGGGGAAAAGGGGCCTTATGAATATTTAATTAAAAAATTCTTGTTAACACTCTGGAGTCAATAGTTTTCATCGGATTCCCTTCAAACTTTCACAGAATGATTGTACTATCATAAGGATTATTCCTTTTGAAATTTGGTATGATCCTTCAAGAAACACAGGAAAAAGGGGCCTTATGAAATGTTTAATAAAAAATTCTCATTAATAATCTAGAGCCAACAATTTACAACGGATTCTCTTCAAACTTTCACAGAATGATTGTACCATCATAAGGATTGTACCTTTTGGAATCGGATATGATTCCTCAAGAAACATTGGAAAAGGGGCCTTATTAAAATTTAATTCAAAGATCTTTGTTAACACTAGAGTCCACAGATTTCATCTGATTGACTTCAAACTTTCACAGAATGATTGTACCATCATAAGAATTGTTCCTTTCAAAATTTGGTATGATCAGTCAAGGACCATGGGAAAAAGGGGCCCGATTAAAACTGGATTGAAAAAGTCCTCGAAAACACAATAGTCCATAGTTTTCAACAAATTCTCTTCAAACATTCCCAGAATGATTATTACATTAAATGGATTGTTCCTTTCGGAAGTAGGTTTGATCCATCAAGTTTCATGGGAAAAGGGGCCCTATGAAAATTTAATAAAAAAAATCTTAGTTAACATGTAATGGCCCTAGATTTCACCTGATTGACTTCAAACTTTCACATAATGATTGTACCATCATAAGGATTGTTCCTTTCAAATTGGGTCTGATCCATTGAGAAACATAGGAAAAGGGGCCTTAGGAAAATTCAATTAAAAAAATCTTAATTAATGCTTTTAAGTCCACAGATGAGATGGGGTTGTCTTTATACTCAAACAGAATAATTATACTTTTGTAAGAAGAGTTCCCTTTGGAATTGGTTCAGATCCATCAAGTAACATGGGAAAAGGGGCTATATGAAAATTCAATTAATAAAACCCTGTTAACACAATAAAGCCCACAGCTTTGATCAGACTTTGTTGAAACTTTCACAGAATGATTGGAAGGTCATAACTATCATTCTTTTCATAACAGGGTTTGAACTGTCAAGAAGCACAGGAAAAGGGGCCATATGAAAATTTCATTTATAAATCCTTGTTACCAAGTCCAGAGCTTTCATCGGATTTTCTTCAAACATTCACAGAATAATTGTACAATAATAATGATTGTTGATGTTTGCATTAGACCTGATCCGTCAAGTATCACAGGAAAAGGAGCATTATGAGATTTAATTTTAAAATCATTGTACCACAATAAAGTCAACAGTTTTCATCAGATTCTGTTAAAACTTTCACAGAATGATTATTCCATCATAAGGATTCTTTCTTTTCAAATAAGGCGTGATCTGTCTAGTATCATGGGAAAGGGGCCTTTTGAGAATTTTATCTATAATCCTTGTAACCAAGTCCAGAGCTTTCATTGGATTTTATTCAAACCTTCACAGAATCATTGTACAATAATCACGATTGTTGATGCTGACATGAGACCTGATCCTTCAAGTATCACTGGAAAAGGAGCCTTATGAAAATTTTACTTTAAAAATTTGACACCAAGATAAAGTCTGCAGTTTTCATCAGATTCTGTTCAACTTTCACAAAATGTTTATACCATCATAAGGATTGTTTATTTCCAAATTTGGCCTGATCTGTCTAGTATCATAGGAAAAGGGGCTGTATGAAAAAGTATTACCAAATCCTCATAAACACAACAATGCCCTCAGTCTTTATCAGAATCTCTTCAAACTTTAATAGAATGATTGTACCATCATTTGGATTGTTCCTTTGTAAATTAGGTCTGATTGGTTAAGTGACACAAGAAAAGGGAGCTTATAAAAATTTTATTACAAAACATCATTATTACAATAAAGTCCTCAGTCTTCAAACTATCATTAGGATTGTTCCTTTGTACATTGGGTCTGATTTGTTAAGTTTCACAGAAAAAGGGGCCTTTTGAAAATTTAGTTACAAAAATTCTTGACACAATTCAGTCCACTGTTTTCATTGATTCTCTTTAACTTTTAAAGAATGATTCTGGCTTCATTAGAATTGTTCCTTTTGAAATTTGGTTTGTTCTGTAAAGTATCATGAGAAAAGGGGCGCTATGAATATTTCACTATAAACTCATTAACACAATAAATTCCACAGATTAAACAGATTGATTGTACCATCATTCCAATTGTTGATTTTGACAGTGGATCTGACTATAGCAAGGGTCACATAAAAAGGGGCCTTATAAAAAAAAACTCTCTTAAATATTCTGGTTAACACAATGATGTCCCTTGATTTCACCGGATTCACTTCAAAATTTCACAGAATGATTGTACAAATACTTAGATGGTTCTTTTCAGAACTGGGTACAATCCATCAAGTATCATGTAAAAAGGGGACATATGATTTTTTTTTTTAAATATTCTAGTAAACATAATGAATTTCCAATATTTCATCGGATTCACTTTTAACTTTCATAGAATGATAAAACCAACAGTAAAATATCATGGGAAAAGGGGCCCTATGAGAACTTGAATTTAATATCTTTGTTAACACAATAAAGTCAACAGTTTTATTGGATTCTCTTCAAAGATGCATGGAATAATTGTGGCATTTGAAACACAGGAAAAGGGGCCTTACAGATTATCATTCAAAACATTCTTGTGTATGTGATGAAGATCACAATCATTATCAAGTTGTCTTTTAAATTTCACAGGACAATTGTCGGGTTGTAAGGAAAGTTCCTTTTGGAATGAAATTGATCCATCAGAAAACACAGGAAAAGGGGCCTTATTGATTTTCATTCAAAACAATCCTGTTTATGTGATTAAGTCCACAATTATTGTCAGATTCTGATGAAATATTCACAGAATGGTTGTAGGGTCATAAGGTAACTTTCTTTAGGAAATGGAGTGGATCCGTCATGAAACATGGGAAAAGGGGCCTTGAGGATTGTTGCTTAAAATGATAAAAGGGATAAAGCCCCTTTTTTTTTCTTTATGCATTCTTCTTTGAGCAATTAACTTCCTTAAATATCAGATTTCTTTAACGGAAAACTTGATAACCAGTAGAGCGTCTCAGGCCCTCATGGGCCTCTTGTTTTCATTATCTACAATGTTTTTACCTTAAAAGACAAAGATTTTGAAGATTTCATCCACTTAAAATTGTTGTTTGCAACTTCTTTGAATTTGGACTGGTCTAAAATTTTGTTGTGTGGTAATTGGTTAAAGACTCTGACAATATTGGAAAGACAGAGATTATAGTGCTTTTTAATCATAGCCTTCTTTCCCTCATTTTATTCAATTTCTATTAGGGTTAGTACAATTCTATTCCTTGAATTAGTACAAGTTCTTAAAGAGTCAGTACACTCAGAATTGTAATGTAAAAAATATGGACGATGTTTCTGAAAGACTTAATTAGATTTACATTTTGATGAATGGAAGCCTGGTTTCCATATTGTGTATTTTCTAGAGAATTTCAGGACAAAATATGTCATTTGGTCTCAGCATGTCTTCATTCTTCCTAATCATTTTACTGATTGTAAGGGTAGTGTAGGCTTTGATTGTTGAATAATTATATCCCCGCAAAAAAAATGTGCTGGAATCCTGCAATCAGCCTGTCTGTCTGTGTGTCCATATGTCTGTCTGTGTACAAAATACTACCAATTTTGTGTCACAAACTCATCCTTTGGTTTTGCTTTAAAACAATTGAAACTTTTAACAAAGATTAACCACATGTTGAAGTTTTGTAAGACGCAATTTTGAAGTCTTAATTCTCCCTGGCTCAAGAATCAGCTCCCCATGAACTTCTATGCTTTGTAGACATAAACAGCTAATTATACTACCAATTTTGTGTCGCAAACTCCTCCTTTCTCGAAAAGCAAAGTCAGTAGCTAAGTCCTTGTATTGTTAAAGCTCTCATTACAATGAAAGCACTTGTCGGGGTATTAAGTCACATTCTGTGACAAGTTCTAGTTGATAATTAGAACTTTAATCCATTCCTATACAATGACACTTTTGGATGTCAGCTTTGGAAAACATTGTGGAAAATGAAGGAACTCCTTTTTACAAGGAATTTCTTCATTATCCACAATGTTTTTTAAAAATTTATAAACTAAAAATTATTGTCTGCAACTTCTTTCATATTGGACCAGTCTGGTAAAGTTATACATTCAGTCACTCTGTTTCCAACTCAGTTCCCCCAACCCCCCCCCCCCCCCCTCAGAAATTAACATGTAAGAATAATGGTATTGAAAACTTGGGTGAATTAACAAGGAATTATTATAATATTGATGAAAAAGGAGCACTGTAAAAAACATAGTTTTGAACGGAAGAAATATATTCATTTTTTAACTTTTATCCTGTCCCAAAGAAAGATTGACTGGTCTAAATTCAAAGAAATTGCAAGTAACAATTCTAGCTGATTACATTCTAAAACTGTTGTTCATTTTTGGTAGAAAATATTTTGGATAATGAAGAAATTGCTTATTACAAGCAATGTCTTCTTTGTCCACAATGTTTTCCATAGCTTTTCCTTGATTTGTGTAAAAAAGTGTGATTGTGTGAGAATGGATGAAAAGAGACTCATCAAGTACTATAAGTCAACTTATCTAAATTGTATCATTAATTTCAAATTCGCTCTTATTAGCTCACCTGAGCAAGAAGTGCTCATGTGAGTAATTGCGATCACCTTTTGTCCGGCGTCCGGCCGTTGTGCACGGTCCGTCAACAATTTCTTTAAACAACATCTCCTCCGAAACCACTTGGCCGATTTCAACCAAATTTGGCAGAAACGTTCATTAGGTGGTTCCCTTTAACAATAGCTAAAAGAATTAAAATCTGTTGAGAACTCTGGTTACCAAAAGTGAAATTTTAAAATGATCTTTAAAAAATCTTCTCCTGACCCAGAAGAGATAGAGCTTTGATATTTTGCATGAAACATTAGTATATTGACTTCTTTCAAAATAGCTAAAATCATTACCCTGAGGTCCCCAAGGGCAGAGACACAGGGGATGGGGTTTATATAGAAATAAAGAAGGATTTTTAAACAACATCTCCTCCCAAACAATTGGGCCAATTTTAACCAAATTTGGCAGATATGTTCCTAAGGTGGTTCCCTTTAAAAATAGCTAAAAGAATTGAAATCTGTTGCAAACTCTGGTTACCATGGCAACAAAAGTGAAGTTTTAAATGATCTTAAAAAATCTTATCCTCCTCACCCAGAAATTGTAAAGCCTTGATATTTTGCATGAAATATCAGTATAATGACCTCTTTCAAAATTGCATAAATCATCACCCTGGGGTCCCCAGGGGGTTGGATTTATACAGAAATAAAGAAGAATTTTTTTAACAACATCTCCTCCCTAATCAGTTGGCCAATTTGAACCAAATTTGGCTGAAATGTTCCTTATGTAGCCCTCTTTTCTGTAACTGAAATGATAGAAATCTAGTAGACAAACTCTGTTTGCCATGGCAATGGAAGTTAAATCTTTAAGAAACTTCTTTAGGCCTGACCAAGTTGGCAGTTAGCCTTGATATTTATCATGAAACTTCAATTCATTGACTTCTTACCTATTTCTAAAATGATTACCCTTGAATCCAGAGGGAGGAAAAAGTATTCTCCTTTCATGTTAGTTCTAAAGCATTTGAATTTGCCACTAAGATTTAGGAATCCCCAGGTGCAGAGCCTATATATGTGTATAGTGGTCAGTCCCACTTGTATTATAGTCCTAAACTTAACATAAAATTAGACAAGGAAAAAGAGCCTTTATCTCAGGTGAGCGCCCTAAGGCCAATGGCCCTCTTGTTTTTAATTTGGTTCCCTCAAAAAGTTTCTTTTTGAAATAAACAAAATTAGAACTGCCACAATGGAATCAAGTCCAGTAAAAAGCTAGTAGCTGAAGATTTGAGCAAATTTTAAACATGCGCTCTTTGAAACCACATGTGATAAAAACCTCAGTGTTTAACTAGTCTTGACCCATTCCTACACAGTGACACTTTTGGATGCCCCTCAAGAAAAAAACTAAGAAAACATTGTGACAAGCAATTTCTTCATTTTACACCAGTTTTCTACCCAGAGAGTAAAAAAAATTAAAATTCAATAAACTTTGAAACATTGTCTGCAGCTCCTTTCACTTTAGACCAGTCTAAAATGTTGCCGTCTGGTAATAGGTGAAGTAATTGTGTATCAAATACTTTTTCTAAAAGCAGAAATATTGTAAGTCATGTTGGAAATTATTGCACGATAAAGCGTCTCTTGAACAGATTTTCAGGAACGTAGGAAAATTATCAACTTTTCCAATTGTTGTTTATATCATTTTCACAATTGATCATCTCTCTTTGTGTTGATTCTGCATAATTTGCTAAAAAATTATTTTAATCTGATATATTCTTTTTGCCCTACTTTGAAACATTAGAAGTTATTGGATTAGGGCATTGGTCTTCAGGTAATATCAATAGCCATTGAATTGCTAGCAGAGGCCAATGAAATAACTGATATGTTGTTGAAACCATAGAATTAAGGCAATTTTTAGCTCCCCTGGCTGAAAGCCAGAGAGCTATTGTCATGGCAAGGTGTCCGTCCTGCGTGCATGTGTTTTCATAATTGGTAAAAGCTTCTAAATTCTTCTTCACAGCAACCAGTCAATGGATTTCAACCCAATTTCACAGAAATGATCCTTGGGTGAACATTGATAGAATAGCTTCAAATTATTTTGATCAGATGAAAAATGTGGCTTTAATGGGAAGGGCTTGATTCCATATATGGTGAAAACTTTGAACCTGTCTTCTTCTCAGAAACAAGTTTCGAATTTCAATTAAATTTTTCAAAAATTACCATTGGATGACCCTCTATCAGATTCCTAAAAAGAAATTTTATTTGATGAAGAACATGGCTTAAATGGACGGTGCTTATTTCCATATATCATAAAAGCTTTGAAAATCTTCTTTCCAGTAACCTATGGTTTGATTATAACCAAATTTCACAGAAATGATCCTAAGCAGTACATTTATTGAAATGCTTCAAATTATTTCTATTCGATGAAAACTAAGGCTTTAATGGGAGGAGTTATTTCCATATATGGTTAAAGATTTGAAATTCTTCTTCTCAGAAACCAGTCAATGCATTTCAACCAAATTTCATAGAAATGATCTTTGAGTGAAGATTTATCAAATGCTTTAATTCATCTTTATTGGATGAAAAAATAAGGCTTTAATGGGAGGAGTTATTTCCATATATGGTAAAAGATTGAAATTCTTCTTCTCAGAAACCAGTCAATGAATTTCAACGAAATTTCATAGAAATGAACCTTGAGTGAACATTTATCGAATTGCTTCAAATTATTTTGATCGGATGAAACAAAGGGCTGGGCTAATTTATATATGGTAAAAGCTTTGAAATTCTTCTTCTTAGAAATCAGTCGATGAATTTTAACCAAATTTCACAGAAATAATCCTTGAGTGAACATTCATCAAATTGCTTTAAATTATTTTGATCAGATGAAAAATGTGGCTTTAAAGTGCGGGGCTTATTTTCTTTCATGGTAAAAGCTTTGAAATTCTTCTTCTTAGAAACCAGTGGATGGATTTCAACCAAATTTCACAGAAATGATCCTTGGGTGAACATTTATCAAATTGCTTTAAATTATTTTGATTGGATGAAAAATGTGGCTTTAAAGGGTGGGGCTAAATATCCCCCGCCTTTTCTGCGAAGGGGATATAGTAATGGCCTCCGTCCGTCATTCCGTCTTTCTGTCCTTCCGTCCTTCCGTCACTAAACTTGTCTGGAGCATATCTCCGAAAGTATAATTGCTATCAACTTGAAACTTCATAGTCGGTTAGATCTCGTTCAGGAGAAGTGCAGTGCACAAGAACCACAACTCTTGCTTGCTTGCATAATTTTGGAGTTATTGCCCTTTGTTGTTTTAAAGACTTAGATTTTGCCCGGGGCATATCTCTGAAAGTATACTAGCTATTAACTTGAAACTTCATAGGCGGATAGATCTCATTGAGGAAAAGTGCATTGCACAAGAACAACAACTCTTGCTTGCATAATTTTGGAGTTATTGCCCTTTGTTGTTTTAAAGACTTGGATTTTGTCCTGAGCATATCTTATCTGAAAGTATAATAGCTATTATTGAACTCCTTGAGAAGAAATGCAGTGCACAAGAAGCCTAAATCTAACTGGGATCAGTTTACTATCAAGCTTTTAAGGCGGGGGATGGCCATGTCCGACATGGCTCTTGTTTCCATTTATGGTAAAAGCTTTGAAATTCCTCTCCTCAGAAACTAGTTGATTTATTTGAACTTAATTTGACTGGATCGATCCTTGGTTGACCTTTTATCTGATTATAAAAAGAAATTTTGAATGGATGAAAAATATGGCTCAAATGGGCAGGGCTTATTTTGATATATGGTTTTTACTGAAAAGTTTGTAAATTTCTCAGAAACCAGTCAATGGATTTCAACAAAATTTCACAGGAATGATTCTCAGATGACTGTTTGTCAGATTCCTTCATGTAATTTTGATAGGTTGAAAAACATGGCTATTACAGAGTTGGGTTATGTCCATAATATTATATGGTATACAGTGAAAATTTTACATAATGAATTTTACAGAACTTTACTTTTGTAAAAACAATGAAATGTCTGATTTTGTTCAATAGAACTATTTCAAAGATTTCAATGATTTAAATTCATTTTCCTTATATTCAGTTTAAATTGAATTTTTGCAAAAATTTGCTTAATCAGTACATTCATGCCTGTGGAGCAATACAGGCAGACAAGCGCCTCTAATTGATTCAATTGACAGATAATGTGTTTACCCAATGAATTCCAATTCCCTTTGTTGTACATCTTGTAAAACAAAATAGTTTTGCCTCTTTTCTTTATTTTTAGCTCACCTGAGCACAAAGTGCTCAGGGTGAGCAATTGTGATCGGTCATCGTCCTCCATCCATCTGTCCTTTCACAATTAAAAAAAAAACTCTCCTCCTAAACTAACCATGGAATTTCAACAAAACTTCACAGAATTGATCCTTAGGTCATGCTCTTTTTAAATACTTCAAAGAATTGAAATCCATGTTAAAATCTGGTTGCCATGGCAACAGATGGATAAAACTTAAAAAGTCATCTCCTCCCAAACAATTAAGCCTAGAGCTTTGATATTTGGTACAAATAATCATCTATTGACCCTCTACCAAAATGCTTCAAAGAATTACCATATTCTGAAAATTAGCCCTTTTCTGTGCGATCCTGATTTAACATAGAAATAAAGAAGGAAAACTTTAAAAATCTTCTCCCAAACCATGAGGCCTAGAGCTTTGATATTTTGTACAAATCATCTTCTATAGACCCTCTACCAAAATACTTCAAAGAAATACCGTATTTTGAAAATTAGCCCTTTTCTGTGTGATCCCTGATTTAACATAGAAATGAGGAAGGAAAACTTTAAAAATCTTCTTCTTCCAAACAATACAGCTTTGATATTTGGTATATATCTGTGTGATCATCTATTGACACTCTCCCAAAATACTTCCAAGATTATCGTATTCTGAAAATTAGCCCTTTTTTAGACGACCCCTGATTTTACATAGAAATAAAGATGGAAATCTTAAAAAATCTTCTTCTCCCAAACAATAAGGCCTAGAGCTTTGATTTTTGGTACATCATCTATTGACCCTCTACCTAAATACTTCATAGAATTACCCCATTCTGAAAATTAGCCCTTTTCTTTGTGATCTTTGATTTTACATAGAAATAAAGAAGGAAATCTTTAAAAGTCTTCTTCTCCCAAACCATAAGGTAAAGGGCTTTATTATTTAGTGTGTAATAAAACCTATTAACCCTGTACTAGAATACTTCATACAATTACTGTATTCTGAAAAAAAGCCCTTTTCTGTGTAATCCCAGAAAGGAGTAGTGAACCATTAGGCCTAGAGCCTTGACATTTGGTATGTATTAATGCCTATTGACCCTCTACTTAAGTACTTCAAAGAATTACTGCATGTTTGAAATTAGCTCAATATGGTTGGATCTTCACTATACCTAGGATTAGAGGAGAAAATCTTTAAAAATCTCCTTCTCCAAAATGATTAGGTGTAGGGCTTTGATATTTTGTATATTATATCATTAAGCCTTGAGCCATCATACTCTGGGGAGCGATATAGGACCATCATGGTCCTCTTGTTTTAAAGTTATTAACAGTCAGATTCATTACAAAATCAGCTTAATTATCCTCTTTCAAATGTCTGAAAGCAATACATGTATAAATTTGACAATTGAGAGCCTAAATTGTCTGTATTTATCTGTACAAGAGCAGCTTTAACCCTTTCCTGTTTTTGGAAATTTTTGACTAGTCCAAATTGAAAGAGGTTGCAGACGACAATGACAACTGGATGCTATTTGAAATGAACTCATCCTATGTGGTAGAAAATATTGTGGAAAAAGGAGAAATTGCTTGTTACAAGCAATTTCTTCTTTTTCCACAATGTTTTCTCAAGTATAAAATCACAGGAACGTAAAATCCCGTAATTGAACAGGAAAGGGTTAACTCTACCACACAAGAAGATTTCAGACTGGTCAAAACTGAAAGAAGTTCCAGATAACAGTTTTAAGTTGGTGAAATTTGTAAAATCTGTTCTTTTTGGAGAGTTGGAAATATGTGAGATTTTGTGGGAATGAGTTTGTACTTGCTATCATTTTGAAAACGGAAGAGATCCTGGTGCCATATATTGCATACTTTAGAGAGTAGAGTCAGACAGTTATAAATCATGATATCCCTAGAGCTATCTGTGGTCCACTGCAAAATATAGTTCTTCAGTTCATGGACATTTCTTGAACTTAAGTTCATAAATAGTTCCATCAACAGCAAACATATTTTTGTTCCATGAACTATATAATAGTTTAGTTCAGGAACAATACCATGAACACCTATATAAACCAGACATTTGCCTTTCATGGTATCAATATTGATTTGCGGTTCTAAAAATGTTTCATAAACAGTTCAATGATGGGAAATTATGAAAGGGAGGGCCCTAAATTTAAATTATCTGCGACTTCTTTCAGTTTTACAACCAGTCTAAAACCTTTTGGTTATGGTTTAACACCTTCCCACATGATCCCACTTTTTTACACCCCTCATGAAAAAAAGGTTGGGAAAGCATTGTTGAAAACGAAGAAATTACTTGTTACAAGCAATTTGTTCATTGTCCTCAATGTTTTCTACCCAGAAAGACAGAGATTTTTGAAATTTCAACGACTTGAAATTTTCCTTTACAGCTTGTTTGAATTTTGACTTGTCTAAACTTTTGTGTAGTGGGAATGGGTTAAGGTGCATAGATTGTTTACCGACTAGTTTTGATTGAGATTATTTCTAACAGTGAGAATTTCTGTTCTTGACTCCTGTAGATGGATTCTTCAGTAATTTTGATCAATTATTTATATTTTCTCTCTCAGGAGTTCAAATGTAATCTGATGCATAGCAATTAATTGAATGTATTATTTTTCAACCCTTCTTGTCTTGTAACTCATTCCCAACAAAATCATAGACTGATCCAAATTGACAGAGGTTGCAGACCAGTCTAAATTAAAAGAAGATGCACACAACAATTTTTTGTTGATGAAATTTAAAAGTTTTTTGTGGTGTGGAGAAGACACAATGTCGATAATGAAGAAATGACTTGTTGACAAGCAACAATGTTTTTAAAGCTTTTTTCTTAAAGAGTATGTAAAAGAAGGATTGAGTGGGAGTGGATTAATCAGTTAGCAAAGTAACATTAAACTTTGGGTGTCCATAATGATTTCATCTAGTTTCAAAAAGTTTTGATAACATTTTGTGAGAAATCACTGGGTAGGAACTGAGAGGAGAGAAGAGAATCTTTGACTGAAGGATGCTGTCGATTATTAAACCCTTGTCATGCTGAACCTGGAATATTACTTTTTTGGCAGGAGGTAGAGGCAAAGATCATCCTGCACATTATGTGCAGTCTGATCATAGTGAACACCTCTTAATTGGCCTATCCAAGCCAGTATATAATAATTCATTTAATTTCAAAAGAAGTAATGACTGATAACGAGTACTTCCAGTATTTTCCGACCTTTGATTTTCATACACTTGTTGCAAGCAATATCTTCATTTTACACCATGTTTTCCCAACTGTTTTTCGTCAGGGGTGTCAGACAGCATGATTGTGTGGGAATGGATTAAATATTGAATGGTCCTAATGCATTTTGGAAATGGTAAAATTAATGGGGAATATCATACCTAATTCCCTATGGATACAAGAAGATATTATGTCATTGATTACAGTCTCAAAAATGAATGTTTTTTGAGTTCTCTAAGAGATTAACTCTGTCTTGATGTAATGAAGCTTTCAGGAAAAAAGAGAGTTCTTTAAATCTGACCTAAAAATATTGACCCACTACCCGATTACAACACAATCAGGCTTTTTAACATACCTTATAAAAAAGATTTGGAGAATAATTTAGAAAATGTAGAAATTGCTTGTTACACATAGTTTTTTATCCAGAAAGACAGAGATATTTGAAATAATAACAACTTGAAATTGTTGTCTGTTTCTTCTTTTATTTTAGACCAGTCTTAATTTTTGTCGTCAGGTTAATGGTTTAGTGATTTAGCTTTTATCAATTATAAAGTATACATGCTGAATCTGCTGTTGAATGTTGTGTACAGGACAGTAATCATAAACAAGTTTTGGAGTCCA
Source organism: Fragum fragum (assembly GCA_946902895.1). Lineage (NCBI taxonomy): Eukaryota > Metazoa > Mollusca > Bivalvia > Cardiida > Cardiidae > Fragum > Fragum fragum. Next base: position 85,650,109 of record OX336365.1, read on the forward strand.
CCTATGAACCCATGAACACAACCCGCTTTTTGACTTTTATGAACATCTCTCCAATCAGTATTTGAGACAAGTTTGAACCACTGTTTTTGAGATGGTTGTCCAAATACCTGCCACTGATAAACACTTCTGACACAAATTTACTTCTCTTTTTTCAGCAGATCTTTTTCAACCTTTGTGCATACATATACCCTGTAAAAGACTTTAGCCCATTCCCACACAATCCCTCCTTTTTATTCCCCTAAAGAAAAAAGCTTTGGAATACATAGTGGAAAATGAAGACATTGCTTCTATCAAGCAATTTCTTCATTATCAACAATGTTTTGTATCTAAAAAGACGAAGAAATTTAAAATTCAATAAACTTGAAATTATTGTCTGCAGCTTCTTTAAATTTGGTTTAGTCTAAATTTTTGCTGTGTTGGAATGGGTTAAGCTGCAACCCTTGACACCTTTTTAGCAAACAAGTCCATCATCCTAACCACTGAACCACATAAGACCCGCACTATGCTTTGTAAGGATTACGTTGTTTTTTTTCAAATTGACCACATCTTTAGTTTAAAGCTTTACTGCAGGAAATATAACTCCTCAGAGTTATCTGAAATTAAACTCCTCAGAGGAATCTAACATTAGTAGGGAACCTCCCAAAAGAAAACAGGTAACCTTTTGGTAAAAAAGTGTGAAAAGAAACAACTAGATTATTCGTTAAAAAGGCCTTGCTGTGTATCTTTGACAAAAGAGTTAAACTATTGTACAACAACATTTGAGAGCCGAATTATGGAATGGTATGATTCAAGGCTTTGTTAACAATCCTGCCTTTTTATGCCCCTCAAAATAAAAGTTTTGGAAAACATTGTGGAAAAAGAAGGAATTGCTTGTTACAAGCAATTTCTTCATTATCCACAATGTTTTCTACCTTAGAAAGACAAGGACTTTTGAAATTCCATCTACCAAAAAATTGTTATCTGCATCTTCTTTCGATTTGTACCAGTCTAAAATTTTAATGTGTTGGGTAAGGGCATAATTGTTGCATTATACTTCTGTGTACATTTTAGATGCTGGAAGAGAAGTAGTGGATAAAAACAATGGTATAAAAATATTACTGAATTTACTGCGGTCTCTCACATCCTTAAAAGATACAGAAAAACTAAGAACCATAGCATGTGGATTTCTACTCAACGTCACCAACACTAATGGTGGGTATAAGGTTTGATTTTAATGCTTCATTCAATCATAATTTTGTTCAAAAAATTATGAGATTTGATTTTTGAGGAAGTATCATAGGAAAAGGTGAAATGTATTTGTTACAAGAATTTTTTTGTTTTCATTGAAGGAAGGTGTAGTTCTTGTTTCCAGGAACTCTTTTTCAATAGATTTTTTGTGGGCTATAGCTCACCTGAGCACAAAGTGCGAGTAGAGCTAATATGATCTGTTATTGTCAGTTGTCTGTCTGTCAATCCACAATCTTTAAAATCTCCTAGCCCTAAACCAGCAGGCCAATCAAGCTGAAACTTTTTAGGGATGTTTCTGTATTGAATCCCTACTTGAAAGTTGATAAAAGAATTTCATTTCATGAAAAACTCTGGTTGCCATGGAATTTGAAAATGTGAAATTTTAGTAAATCTTTGGAAAACTTTTTTTCAGAAACTGCAAGGCAAAAGGCATCTATATTTCATATACAGCATAACCACACGGGTCTCTGCCAAGTTTTAAAGAATAATTGCCCTCGGGTAAAAAATGGCCACGCAATGGGGGTCCAAAGTTTGGAAGCTCATTAAGAGCAAGAACAAAAGTCTTCTCCTCCTGAACTATATAGATTAGGGTATTCATATTTGGTATGTAAGATAACTAGATGCATGGTCTTGTAGTATGTCATTAAAATTATGCCCCTTTTTTGGTATATGTACTTTTTTTAGCAGATAAATCAGGTAAGCAATTTAGGACTGAAATTTTAGATTGGTCCAAATTTAAAGAGCTTGCAGACTAGAATGAAAAATGGATGAAATTTTAAATGAAAGCATCCTATGTCATGAAAAATAATGTGAAAAAAGGTGGAATTGCTTGTTACAAGTAATTTATCCTTTTTCCAAAATGTTTTCTCAAGTATAAAATCTTAGCTACATACAATTCCATTTTTTTTCTGGGAAATATTAATATTTGTCTTAAGAATTTCCTCAAAGTAAATGCTGGAACTAGAATAGAGATTTTTCATTTAATACCAAAGAACAAAATCTTAGACTGGTTCAAATTTAAAGAAATTGCAGCCAACAATTCATATCAAGTAATAATTGAAATCGAGTATCAATAAAAGGTTGAAAAAACTTTTTTCAAAGGGAGAAAGTTCATGTAACAAACAATTTCTCCTTTTATTACAATGTTTATTTATACAATTTATTTTTATTCACACCATCAAATGTGAGATTTTGTTGGATAAGTTAGATTCCAGAAATTTTTGGTGAGCTGTGTGAGCTTAGAGATCTGGTATGTAAAGAAACTATCCATTATGCTTATATAGATCTATATAAGCTGGTAATTACCATTCATAATTGGTTCCATTTGGCACAGACTCCAAGTTTATGTAGATTTTCATACTTGTCTAAGGTCAAATAGCAGAACGGTTTTCACTCAGAAAGGATTAGATGAATTTGTGTATCTTATGCTTTAAACCTTTCCTTGTTAATCCCTGGTTTTTACGTCCCTGTGATTTCATAATTGAGAAAACATTGTGAAAAAAGAAGAAATTGCTTGTAACAAGCAATTTCTTCTTTTTCCACAATATTTTCTTCCCTACTGAATAGTTATTTTTCAAATAAAATCAACTTTACATTTTCGTCTGCAAACCTTTGAATTTGGATGGGTCTAAAATTTTGCAAAACAGGAAAGGGTTAAAACAATGTATTTTGTAATACTATTTAACCCTTTCCATGTAACTCTTTGTAGTACAATCCTTGATATGTACATCCCTGTGATATTATACTTGAGGGAAAAATTGGACATCCCTGTGATATTATACTTGAGGGAAAAACATGGACATCCCTGTGATATTATACTTGAGAAAAAACATGGTAAAAGAAGAAATAACTTGTAACAAGCAATTTCTTCTTTTACCACCATATATTCTATCATATCACATATAATAGCTTTCTTTTGATTTGTTTTAACGTTATGTTGTCTGCTACCCCTTTGAATTTGGACATGTCTAAATATTTGAAAACAACAATAAAGGGCTAATGAATTTGCAGCATGATAAGAAGAGTATATTATTCTCACATTTGGAAATGAATGGGATCATTTATTTGAAAGATTGATGAAATTAATGTTAACATATTACCAGTTGATATCATTTTAGGCTAGTCCAAATTCAATGAAGTTGCAGACAGCAATTTAAAGTTGAAAATATATTAAATACCTATCTCTTTTGCTGTAGAAAACTGTTTGAAAAATGAGGAATTTCCACGTGACAAGCAATTATGTTCTCTCAAGCTCTTTTCATAACCTATTCCATCTTTTTTATGCCCTCAAAAAAAAAAAATATCGTGGATAATGAAGTACATGTAATTGCTTGAGATAACCAATTTCTTCATTATCCACAATGTTTTCTACCACAAAAGACTAAGATTTTGAACATTATACCAATCTTAAATTATTATTAAAGTTTTGCAATATCTTTGAATTTTGACCAGTCAAAAATTTTGTCTAAAATTTTAGGAATGGGTTAATGGTGGTAAAATGTAAGGATTGTGTGGTAATTGGTAAACTAGTGATGATAATTAGAAGTGCATGTTTCAGTACCTGTATTTAGTCATTCGTACTTTTGTGAGAAATGAGAGGAAGACAATGTCAGTTTAACCAGCTGATGTTTTATACAACTGAATAAAAACTGCTGAAAAAATCTTATATTATCGTCACCTGATTCCGCCTTTGTACGACCCTAAAAAAATTATGTAGAATTACAAGGCAAAAAATGTAGAAACTGCTTGTTACAAGCAATTTCTTCATTTTCAATATTGCTTTCCACCCAGTATGACAGAGGTATTTCTTTTCCTGTGCAATTCATTATTTTTACCACGGGTTTTATGCTTGAGAAAATTTTGTGGGAAAAAGAAGAAATAGCAATTTCTCCTTTTCCCACAATATTTTCTTCCCTGTAGGTTGGTTAAATGTCAAATTACACTCACTTATACTTGTTGTCTGCAACTTCTGTCAAATTCGAACAAGACTAAAATTGTGAAAAAGCAGAAAGGGTTCAATGTAGATATACCAAAACCGCTATCAAATAATCAAGAATTTCACTCCTATAGTGCATAAGAAATATGAAAAATCGCTACAGTTCTTAAAACTGTTATGAACTCTGCCAAATTTACCAGAAAAGATTACTATCAATGAAGTTTTTATAGCAGCAGAAATTGAACAAAAGCCAAATTATTTACAAGAATGCTGAGGAAAACAGTTTTCAGGCAAAAATTAGATTTTACCTTTACCAAACACTTACTTCACGGGAAATAATAAACCCATTCCCACACAATCCAGCTCTCAATATAAAAGCTTTGAAAACATTGTGTCATATAAAGAAATTACATGTAACAAGCAATATCTTTATTTCCCACTGTGTTTGCTCAAAGACAAAAGAATTTCTGTGTTATAAATGTGAAATGGTTGCTGTGAAAATCCTGTCACAATGATAGTTAAAGTATAAAAGTCATGAAAAAGATCAATTACAATTCTTTTTATCAGGAAATGGAATTAAAGAATATACTTAAGTGGGCCTATCCCCATACAATCCTTCCTTTAGACACCCCTCAAGAAAAAAAAAATCTAAAAAACATTGTGGACAGTCAAGTAATTGCTTGTAACAAGCAATTTCTTGACTGTCCACAATCTATCCTACCTTAAAAGGCAGAGATTTTATCAATTCCAACAACTTGAAATTGTCATCCACAATGTCATTGAATTTGGACAAGACTAAATTATGTAGTTTGGTAACGGGTTAATGATAAATGAGTAGTCCACTAACAAAGAAGCTGAAGGGATCCTTAGGTTTTCTATCTATACGGCTATCCAAGTTTTATGGACTTTTTTCTAAACGCTTTTAATATTGAGCTATTTTTATACGCCCGTCGAAGACGGGATCACCCGTGGCATCCAGCAGTGTCAACTTATTTGTGCAGAGCATAACTCTGTCAGCGTAAGTCCGATTGACTTTAAACTTGGCAGTTATATTCTTCTCATCAATACGGAGTGCAGTGCTCAATAACCATAACTCTACCTGGCCTTTTTTTTGAGTTATTGCCCTTTGTTGTTTTTCATACTTGAATCTTGTCGGGAGTATATCTCTAAAAGTATTATAGCTAGGATCATGAAACTTCATGGGTGTATACAGCTCACCAAGGGGGAGTGCAGTGCACAAGAACCATAACTCTACCTGGCCTATTTTTTGAGTTATTGCCCTTTGTTGTTTTTCATACTTGAATCTTGTCCGGAGTATATCTCTAAAAGTCAAATAGCTAGAATCATGAAACTTCATGGATGGATAGAGCTCACCAAGTGGGAGTGCAGTGTACAAGAACCATAACTCTACCTAGCCTATTTATGAGTTATTGCCCTTTGTTGTTTTTCATACTTGAATCTTGTCTGGAGTATATCTCTAAAAGTCAAATAGCTAGAATCATGAAACTTCATGGGTGTATAGATATCACCAAGAGGGAGTGCAGTGCACAAGTACCATAACTCTACCTGGCCTATTTTTTGAGTTATTGCCCTTTGTTTTTTTTCTTACTTGAATCTTGTCGGGAGTATATCTCTAAAAGTATTATAGCTAGGATCATGAAATTTCATGGATTGATAGAGCGCACCAAGTGGGAGTGCAGTGTACAAGAACCTCAACTCTACCTAGCCTATTTTTTGAGCTATTGCCCTTTGTTGTTTTTCTTTCTTGAATCTTGTCCAGAGAATATCTCTAAAAGTATAATAGCTAGAATCATGAAATTTCATGGATGGATAGAGCTCACCAAGTGGGAGTGCAGTGTACAAGAACCATAACTCTACCTAGTGTATATTTTGAGTTATTGTCCTTTGTTGTTTTTCATACTTTGTTGGAAAAAAAATATTCATTTAAAATAACCTCAGTTCTATTCAAACCCCCATTTAATATTAAGCAGTTTGATGGGCGTATCTTGTGACAATTTGGCACCTTGTTTTTGTGTGTGTTTCTTCATTGTCCACAATATTTTCTATAGTTTTTTTATCATGAGGATAGTAAAATGTGTATTTGTGTGGGAATTCATTAACTCTTGTTATGCTGAACCTGGAATATTCTGGTTTTGGCAGGAGGTGTAAACCAAGATCAGCCTGCACATAAGTGCAGTCTGATCTTGGTCTACACCTCCTGCTTGTACTTTTCCTGCCAGAGTTGTTTATGAAGTTGATTTCTAGAAGAAATATTGAATTTTGAACAACGAGTTCTATCAGTGTTTTCAGCCCTTTGATTTTACAGCAATTAAGTAAAGTAACTTATACAGTATGATAAGGGTTAATAGTATCAAAGAACCAAGTGTTGAAGTAAAGAGGTTCTTGAATAGTTTTTAAATGTTATCAGATATGTTTTGTATGAAATTATGCATGAAGTCAGGTGTTTATTTCGATGTTTTTCTCCACCCTACTATCTCACAAAGAGGAGTCTAGAGTGATTTATACCAGGAAAATAGCAGGCAAATGATAATATACTTGATTCATGACACTTATTACGGAACTACAGGGAGAAAAACGAAAAAACAAAAAAAAATGTACACCTTGAGAGTAAAAACTTTTTACTCTGAACACTTTTTTTGTGTCTTTAGGTTTTTTCTTCCAGCACAATTTAGGTATGGATTATTTTTGTCCACCCAAAAGATTTATTCAAGATTCTCTTCTATTATTGACTGTACTTTGTCTCAGTACAGTTCCCCTTTGTCTAGGATTGTTAGATAATCAGTTCATCAAATTGTCAGAGTTTTACAAAAACATTGTAACTACAGCTTATCTCAAGCTGTAGTTACAAGTGTTTTGTAGAACATTTATAAAATGCTACCTAAAGTGATTATATCAGAAGCTTGGGCAAAAAAAGTTGTATAATGAACAATTTGTGTAAGGAGAACTGTCAGTAACAATCAGTAGGAGGTATAACCTTTACTGTCAATGTCGGATATCTTTGTTTAGGTTATAAATCACGGTTTCATCGTACAGTAAGAAAGGAAATATGAGCATTACTAGCACTAGAAGTATCATTCAGGCTACATGTTGGTTGTAATTGCAGCCACCTGTAACCCATTCAATACAATCCCACTTTTTTACGCCTGCAAGGAAAAAGCTTTGGAAAACATTATGGAAAATGAAGGAATTGCTTGTTACAAGCAATTTCTTAACTGTCCATGATGTTTTCTACCCTGAAAAGCAAAGACTTTTAAAATTCCACCAACTTAGAATTTGTGTCTGCAACTTCTTTCAATTTGGACCAGTCTAAAATGTTCTCATTTGTAAAGCGTAAATCTTAAGCTTAACTCTTTACTGTTTTGCAAAGTTTTAGAGTTGTCCAGATTAAAAGGTTTTACTGATGAATTAAAGTTTATTTTATAAAAAAAAATAATCTTTGTGTAGGATAGAAAATATTGTGGAAAAAGAAGAAATTGCTTGTTACAAGCAATTTGTTCTTTTCCCATAATGTTTTCTCTAGTGTACAATCACAGGAATGTTAAAACAAGGGATTGTACAGGTAAGGGTTAAGTAATTGACTACTGGGTCATTGATTGGTGCCTTTAACCCATTCCCACACAAGCCCTTCTTTTTATGCCCCCCCCCAAGAAAAAAGCTTTGGAAAACATTGTGGAAAATGAAGAAATTGCTTGTATCAAGCAATTTCTTCATTATCCACAATGTTTTCTATCCAAAAAGACAAAACAAATTTCAATTCCGGCAATTTGAAAATATCGTCTGCAGCTTCTTTCAATTTGGACCAGTCTAAAATTTTGTTGAGTTGGAATGGGTTATCATTGCACTACGGCAAACATTTAGACCGGTACAAGTTCATAGAAGTTGCAGATAGTAATTTGAAGATTATTGAATTCAAAATATCTCTGTCTTTCTTGGTAGAAATGATGAAATTGCTTGTGACAATCAATGTCTTCATTTTTCTTCATTGCTTTCTAATACTTCTTTCTTGTGGGGACATGAAAAAGTGGGATTGGGTTAGAATAGGTAATAAAGATTAAACAGACCTGTTATACATAGAGTAAGAAGTGAATAGAAATCTTGACCTTTAACACAAAACCAGATGACAAAATTTAAGACTCTTTCGAATTGAAATAAGTTGCAGACTACAATTTAAAGTGAAAGTAAATGGAAAATGGTTTGGGGGAGAGAACATAATAAGAAAAGAACAAATTGCTTGTAACAAGCAGTTTCTCCTTTTCTCACAATTTCTCAAATATCCTTCTTCAGGAATGTCAAAATGGGTAATTGTGTGGAAATGGGTTAAAACCAAATTCCAGCGTATCAGGATATCACTTATCAATAGACATTAGCTGAAACAACTATGATGCTAGGAGGCTATGATATGCTTGCAGAATATGTTGATGGTAAGAGATGCCTCAGGCTTGATCTAAAAGTTTTTGAGATATGAATGGGAATTACATTGAATGTCTATAGAGACTTTAGCACTAAATGTTGTTATTTGGCAACCAAAATGTGGTTATTACAGCTTGAATAAGACAACATAAGATGATGTACATCATACAGTATATACAACTAAACAAGAATGGCACATACATCTATTACAGATGAGTTACTACATAAGGTTAAGAGGCTAGTACACTAAATGAACACTTATTAGTTAAATGATCAACACATTTATTACAGATGAGTTAAAACAGAAGAGTATAGTAGCTAGTACACTATCTGTAATATGAACACTTATAAGTTAAATGATCAACACATTTATTACAGATGAGTTAAAACAGAAGGGTATAGTAGCTAGTACACTATCTGTAATATGAACACTTATTAGTTAACCCATTCCCACACAACAAAATTTTAGACTGGTCCAAATTGATAGAAGCTGCAGACGACAATTTAAAGTTGATGGAATTTCGAATTTCTTTGTCTTTTTGAATAGAAAACATTGTGGATAATGAAGAAATTGCTTGATACAAGCAATTTCTTCATTTTCCACAATGTTTTCCAAAGTATTTTTCTTGAGGGGCGTAAAAAGGAGGGATTGAGTTGGAATGGGTTAAATGATCAACACATTTATTACAGATGACTTAAAACAGAAGGTTAAAGAAGCTAGTACACTATCTGTAATATTAACACTTATTAGTTTAATGATCTATACATTTATTACAGATGAGTTAAAACAGAAGGTTAAAGAAGCTAGTACACTATCTGTAATATGAACACTTATTAGTTTAATGATCTATATATTTATTACAGATGAGTTACAACAGAAGGTTAGATAAGCTAGTACACTATCTGTAATATGAACACTTATTAGTTTAATGATCTTTTCAATTTATTACAGATGAGATACAACAGAAGGGTATAGAAGCTAGCACACTATCTGTAATATGAACAATGTATAACTTTAAAAAGCAGTACATCTAATACAGATGTGGTTATAGAGGCTTGTTCATTAGATGTGATGTGAACACTATATACATCTATTACTGATCAGGTTATAGAGGCTAGTACACTAGATGTGATATGAACACTGTATCATTTAGTGCACATCTATTACAGATGAGTTACAACAGAAGGCTATAGAGTGTGGAGCTCTAGATGTGATGGGGGAATATTTACAACTATACCAATCAGAAGAAGGCCTATGTAACATGGTTCTAGTCACTGTAGCTAGTCTTACAGACTCTGGTAAGCTCATCTTTGGTCTGATTTCTCACAGGTCTGTCTGAAAAACGGTAGGATGTTTTATGTGAATTAGTTATTGTAAAATGATTTCCTGGGAATAGCTTTAACTCATTACCAGATCACAGTTTTAGACTGGTCCAAATTGAAAAGCATTGCAGCAGACAATTCAATGTATATGAAATGTTAGATTTTTTCATATTTCTGGGTAGAAAACATTGTGGAAAATGAAGAAATTGCATTTTACACAATGTTTTCTCAATTGTGTTTTCTTGAGGGGCGTCCAAAAGCGTCACTGTATGGGAAAGGGTTAATGCAAAGTTTTGCAACTTTTTTGTAACAATTAAGATCAACAGTGAGCATTATGTCTAAACACTGGGCTTTTGTAGGCTCTTCAGTCAGTCTATCTAGCAAAGAGATTTTAATTTTCAAATGATGCTTTCTCTCTTTTTCACTGTAACTATTCATTTAAATTAACTTTCAAAAGTCTTCTTAACCCATTCTCTCATAATGACACGTTTTTACGCACCTCAACAAAAATTCTTTGGAAGCATCGGGGAAATTGAAAAATAGCTTGTTACAAAAGATATATTTTTTCAAACTTCACCACTTATAAATTATTGTCTGCAATTCCATCTTATACTCTTGAATGCTCAGTAACTATGGGCTCATGCCTAAATTTTGTGAGTACAGCTGTTATATTTATTGTTTCATACAATCAATAATACAGTCCATCCATTTGACATTGATTCTTAATGTATACCAAAAATTGGTCAAACTGCTGATGATTTTGTTAAAAAAATTACCAGTAGAAAAAAAGTTGTTTTTGTGCCCTGATGCAGAGGTTTATTTAAGCTTGTACTACCTGAAGTTATCTTTTGACCCATTTAGTGCTCCATGATTATACCCCCCACAACGAAGTTATGGGGGGGTATACTGGAATCAGGTTGTCCGTCCGTCCGTCCGTCCGTCCGTCCGTCTGTCCGCTCTCATGGGGAGTAATTTCCGGTGAGATGTATAGGTAGGCTTTCGACTTTTGATGAAATTCGCAATTTCTGAGTTGCAACCCAGAAGTAGCATTAAAAAACTCACAAATTCGGACCCATCAGCTCTAAAAGGATGGACAGTTTGCCAATCATCACAAGTTTTCGGACAATCGGCCATGGCCGTTAATTACGGCCAAGATCACATTCTTTTCAAGTTTGCCCTCAAATATTGTACCAAAATAATTGGCGGGAATATAGAATTTTTGACATGCGCATTGTATGGTTGTAAAAGCACCTGCTCATCTTTACACCTGCTTCATTCATGTTCACTATTAATGAGACGGGTACAAGGCAATTGACATATAAGGAAGTCGACAAAAAGCGCGGGAGAGTGATTCCGCGGCCATCTTTACAGTAAGCAGAGGAGCTGACAGACAGAAAACGAGTGGTAAGCATTATTCTCATTTATTATTTTAAATGCCGATAAATATTTCATAGAAGCATCTATATCTTTTCCCTAAATTCACAACAGTTTAGAAGAAAGACCTCCCAGTTGATCCTCGAGGTTGAAAGTTTGAAGCTTGAGCAGTAATATATTCAGTGAAGTCCGTCAGTTTCAACATTTCCCTGACCGTGAATTTATACCTTTTCATTTTTTATTCTTGACAAGAAACATCCACACACAAAACAAAAGAAGAGTTACACATTTTAAGAATAGTTAATATAGTATATTTTTTAAATAGAATTTATGATCGATCGAATTAAATCGATTAATTTTTGGAACATGTTATGAACAAAAAGACTAATCGAGCATTTCCGTTAATGTCCGCCATGTTGTAATCTCTGGTAATTTTGGTCTAAGGGAACTAATTCATTTTCCATAGGCGACCATTATAGCGTTTTGGCTTATAGCTCAGTCCATGAGTAAGCAACAATGATCAGACCGACCTCAAATTGAAGAACAATCATTCATACATCCATATAAACAAATTTTAATATGGCATGATCCCTTTTCTCTATGACTTTTTACCCCATTTTTGAGATGACCCTCACCGGACAGCTATTTTTTCCGGGTTTTCCAAAAATTATACCCATTTTTAAAACTGGCTATTTCAGTAAAAAAAATATTTAAATCCATTATTTTTCCGCTTGAAATATTAAAACAGTGTATAAATAGTCAGAAAAAAATATTTATTTTGTCATCAGGTATTATTGTCCAATCACAGGTCACCTTGATCTATTCCTACTATCAACCGGAGTTTCCCTAAAGATTTCTGCCAGAAGGGGGGAGAAATGAATTAGTTCCCTTAGACCTAAAGCAAATATTTGATTTTGTTTATTCACACTTTTCAAGCAATATCATGTACAAATATGTATTTTTGACAAGTCTTAAAAATTTCGAGCTCTTTTGATCAATACATAACAAGAAATTGAGCGTTCCCTTTACCCTGTCAGTAATTTTCATATGGAATATTCGACAAATTTGAAATTTGTGCTTCAAAAAATCCAAGGTTTTCAATCGAAAAAAATAAGCCCATGATATTATCTTGGACATTGTTTTTATGATAGCTTTTCTTCAACATCACCTCCTAGAGAGGTTAAACCTATTTTTACGAGTACAAAAGAATATTACGCAATCTTAATTAATCTTATATAAACATGACCCTTCTCACTGCTAAAATTCTGTTATTTATCGATTTCGTTGATATCAAATGAACTGTTTTACCGTCCAATTTTCTCAATTCAAGTGTAACACAAGTCATAGGAAGGTTGCAATCTTCTAGACAAAAAATTAGCGTGTTTGGTTGCATATTATTGCGTAATCAGTAGTTTCCCTTTACACAGGTAGGGAAAAGTAGAACCCTGTAGTTCAGGCAAATGAAAGCTAATTTTCCGTTTAAACCATTCAAATTCGCTATTTTTTCAGCTGGTCTGTCTCAATCTTTCTGGATCTGACGATTTTCACTCAAAATCCATAAGGAACTTTGAATTTTGTTGAAATTTTAATGAGAAAACCCTTATCTTTAGAAAAAAAATTGCATTTTTCGTGACTTTTCCCGTATCCAATTGTCTTTTTTCACGAAAAATAGCTTAATTTCATTATGTTAATGAACATTTATGCTAAATACACTCTGATAGAAAATTCTATTGTGATCAGTACCATAGTCATAAAAAGATAAGCTTTCCCTTAACTCTGGTAAGTAAAAAACGTTTCTTTTGTTTCCTAAAATAGCTCTTGAAATCCGTTTAAACTGTTCAGGTTTGTACTTACTGCGCAAATAGCGTGCTAGATCGTCGCCGCGAAATGTCACCTTTCTTTCAAAATACGTCATTATATGAAATCTTGCATAATTTCAAAGATTTTATACAAATTTAACCCAAAACACCCAAAGATTTTAATTTTTAAAAAATTTAATTTCAAGTTTAACTGACACCATTTATGAAAATATTTTCTTTAAAATGGCATAAAATTATAGCCAACTGTAATGTGCACGTCTGTTGACAAATAAATTTAGTTCAGCTTCTTTGCTCCGGGAATATAACCCTTTTCTTTCCCTTACTCTTGTTAAGCAAAATGGCCCTATTTCGGTACAGTGCACATGATATACAGCATTCTAAAGGTATCCATCGGTAATTCTTCGCCGTTTTATCGTTATTCTGGGTGAATAAACTATTTCTTTTTCAAATATTAAGTAAATAGGTACCTAAATCAATATTCCGCTCGAAACTTTGTGGTAAAAGACACCGGAATATCAGGTATTAGGCTGTTTTTCCATATTGGTTTCAAATCATATTCTGCTGAATTGTCCCTTTTTCCTTGACATATAATCGAAAATTTCATTTCATTTCACTAATTTGTACGCATCGCCTGGATTGAATGTCGGGACCGGATATAACATCTTGACAGAGGTCATGAAGTGTAACGACAATACATGTTTATTACTGCTCTACATTTAGGTCTAAGGGAACTAATTCATTTTCCATAGGCGACCATTATAGCGTTTTGGCTTATAGCTCAGTCCATGAGTAAGCAACAATGATCAGACCGACCTCAAATTGAAGAACAATCATTCATACATCCATATAAACAAATTTTAATATGGCATGATCCCTTTTCTCTATGACTTTTTACCCCATTTTTGAGATGACCCTCACCGGACAGCTATTTTTTCCGGGTTTTCCAAAAATTATACCCATTTTTAAAACTGGCTATTTCAGTAAAAAAAATATTTAAATCCATTATTTTTCCGCTTGAAATATTAAAACAGTGTATAAATAGTCAGAAAAAAATATTTATTTTGTCATCAGGTATTATTGTCCAATCACAGGTCACCTTGATCTATTCCTACTATCAACCGGAGTTTCCCTAAAGATTTCTGCCAGAAGGGGGGAGAAATGAATTAGTTCCCTTAGACCGTAATTCGCATTTTATTACTCGTTCTTTTTTTAAAAAAAGAAATCGTTCGATTGTCTTAATCTATTTAACCTACAAAAGCATTAGATTCAAAATGATTTAAACAATCGATTATCTAATAAAACTGGATTTTTGTGACTGCTCATTCTGATTCGCAATGGTAATTCGTGGATAAAACAACCAGGATTTTGAATCGAGGTACTGTGTATTTACGACGCAAATCACTGCATCCATATTAACCTTGTCCCGTTCTATCCCTGTTTTTTTTTACATCCCTAAGAAATATAACTTGAGTAATTATTGTAGAAAAAGACGAAATTGGTCGTAATAAGCCATTTCTGCGTTTTCCACAATATTTTCTACCCAACTGAGTGTATGATTTATATTATCAAATCCAATTTTTGCACCTTTCTTGAAACTATTGTAGCAAATCAAGAAAATAGTTGTCACTGCAATTTCTTCATTTTACACAATGTTTTCTTTATATATTTTGGACTTCAACTTAAGAACTCTTGGACTGATTCAACAAAACTTGGCAGGAAGCAACCTTATGGGAAGGCACTTCATAATTGCACACATCATTGAGTTATCTCCCCTTGGGGCCCAAAGGAGGCAAAAAGGGCACATCTTTATACATCATATTGACTACTTTGAAAATCTTTTTCTGCCAAACCTAAAGATCTACAGCTCTGATATTTAGTATGTTGCATCGTCTAGTGGTCCTCTATCATTATTGTATAATTTATAACCCCAGGGGTTAAATGAGCCCGTTTCCTGGATGTCACAAGATTAAACATAGGCTTATAATAGTGAAAATTTCAAAATCTTCTTATCCCAAACATGAGGGTCTAGGGCTTGTATTTTTGGTATTTAACATCAACCGTGGATTTCTATCAAGATTGTATAAATCGTGGCTCCAGAGACTGAATAAGCCTGTTCCCAGACGTCACAAGTTTAACATAGGCTTATATAGTGAAAATTTTAAAAATCTTCTTCTCCCAAACAGATAGTCCTAGAGCTTTTTTATCTGGTATGTAGCATCATCTGGTGGATCTCTATCAATATTGTATAAACTGTGGCCATAATTAGCCCATTCCTGGACGCCACAAATTTTAAATTTTAAAACTCTTCTTCAGCCAAACAAGAGGTTCTAAAGCTTTGATATTTGGTAAACGATAGATAGTGATTTATTAGATGCAATTGAGTTAAGATGTGTGTTACAAATAATTATCTTTAAGTATTCATGTAATATTCTACTCCAGGTCATCTACAATGGGAAAGCAAAAGGTGAGGGAAGGTGTTAGCCATTGCCCAGCTAAAATTAAAAAAAACGAAATACAGGTAAGCAGTTCAAAGCAGTATTCAATCAACTACATTCAAAGGACAAAAAAGCATGACACATGACATTTACGTTCTACTTTTAATTGTCATAGGCTAAATATTCAAAGTCCCCGTCATAGCGCATGTAGCGCATCAGACTCCCAATCTTCAATCATGGGATGTCATGGGTTTGATCCCTGGCGGCGGCACATATCTGACATTTGTCTCTCACCAATGGGTCGATAATCATAAACCTAATGATCCATCAATCATGATTTTGAGGGGTCATTTTCTAAAACAATGGGCAACAGTTTAAGTACTTTATTATAACAGTTAAACTTGAACCTTGAGAAAAACAGATAACTATATAATTATGTTACTGTTACGTATAACTTGAAAAATGCCAGCAACTGTTTTGATTGGCAGTCTATCAAAATATTTGCTGGCCTTTTCATATTTCAACCCCAAATTTTGGAATGTTTTCTTACTTTAATCCTTGTTGACTTTTTATTTGGAAAAATGACTTAATTTCACTGGCTTTTTCATTTTCTTTTATTCATTTATGTTCAATGATTATCAATTGCAAACAATCAGCTATTTACGTTGTTGAGTTGAAGCATAAATCTAGAACACAGACTATATCTATACACTGAGAGTTTATTGATGGATGGTGCAAAAAAAATCCTAAATTCAGTTTTGATAAGCCGACGATATTTTAGTACCTAGTCTGTTAAATCAGCTGTGTTGAAAGAGCGAGTAAATATTCCGTGACGAAATATTGGCGTGATACAAGTTGTCTGCTTACACATTAAAAATTGTTTGACCTCTACGATTCTGGACTTATAATTGTAAGAAAACGTTTATTATTTATTTACCTTCATCATCTTCAGCTGCTTTGTTTTTAAAAAAATGTGTAAGGCTTGTTTGAGCCATTTTTTAACATCAAGCCCGGCAAAGAAACGTTGCCGGAAGTAAACAACCTCTATTGCGGCTGGTCACCGACTAGCTTAACAGGAATAGTATAAAGCTGGGTACTGTTACCTAATTGATTATTTTCGGTCTAACTCGACCTGCGAACTTGCTCGTAGAGCTTCTGAGAATTGCCGATCATTTCTTTACTAATTGGTTTCTGAATGTGATTTGATGATCGGAGAGACGGAATAACTATCTAAAGATAGAAACAAGGAAGCGTCTGCCTTTGGAGACCATGAAAACAAGTATTTTATACTAATAATTAGGGTATGTACTTATATGAAAATCATGCGCCCGGCTTGCGCATCACTGCTTGAAATTTTGTGTCATCTTTTGAAAATATGTGATACGTCAATCTGAAGCTCTGATTTGAAGGTTGTAGGAAATGTATCAATAATTCGTTCAGACTTGGGCCCAAGGGATAGGGCCAAAACATGAGAAAATCAGTGTAAAGCGACTTTCCTTGAACACTTACAGGTTTTGGCAAGGACATAAGTTTTAGTGTTTCAGTCCTTGAAAATTTTGTCTTTGTTTTCTTCATAGGAAAGTCAGATGCAATGGGTTCTAGATCACCTGGGACACACTATGGATGTTCACAAGTTACATTACAGGTACAATCTTTTCATAAAATATTAAAGTAAAACCCTGTAGTAGAGAAAGAGAATGAGGTATTTTAACTTAGTGCAAACCAACAGAGTGCAGATGATCAGGGATTTTGAGATAGTTTGAATTGGATTTCATCCTTTATTATACTCAAATTGGGATTCTTGATTCTGAATATATTATGAATTTATTTTAAATCATTGCCCAAAAAAAGATGAATGAGGGGAAATTCATTCACAAGTACTTAATGACTGATCTATACTAATGAGCATGTTTGAAAATCAAAGTAAGTGTCAATTTGTGACTCTTTGATAGTTTTTACAGTAAATGGCTCACTTATGAACTTAAGGTATGCAATAAACCATCTTTTTGGACTTAGAAAGAAAAAACTAAGATCATAATTTAACAAAGATAAAAAAAGGTGAGAATCAGGACCACAGAAAGAATATGAAATAACATTGATGCAATTCGTTGAAATTAATGAGATTCTACTGTATTTTTACTTTGATGATACAAATTTATGACAAGATTTTTAGATATATGGCAGGGAATAAATACACACAAATACTTTCCAAACAAGAATGGTTGTGATGGTATAAACATGTAATGATATCCAAACAGACAACCGGATTTTTTTCTAAAGTGCACATTTCAACTTTCATCTCATATCAAAGAAAATGAAAAGAATCTTCACATCAGTTTCACTCTTATGAATTTCTTCATTAGTTAAAGTAATGTCTTTCATTGAAGTTAAATAGCAAGACCCACAGATTCTTTTTTAAATGAAGATGTATCAAATACCTTTGAGAATTATTTATTTGTTGCAAAACAAAGCTTTTTTACTGAGGTTTTGTCTATGGATTACAGTAAAATTATGTTAGAGTTCTAAAGATCCAAAGGACTTCTAATTTATTAACTTAAATGTTTCTTGACTTCTTTTCAATGGAATTTTATATAAATATTGAATGATTTCAGAGCTACAAGTGACACTTTGGAAAGAACCCAAATTGCAAAAAGTTTACTGCTGCAGGACCAGGGTCGCATAGGAGACTTCAAAAATAAAAGCCTGGATGATATTAACATGACAGGTATGCACTAGTTGAAAGTTGCACTGTACCATGAGTCAAATGTGCCAGAATTTTTGCTGTAGGCCTACCTCTGAATCACAGAAACAAGTCAAATTTCACCTGCAAATCCCTTTTAATCCCCCACCGTTTCGGCAAAGGAGATATAGTAATGGTCTCCATCTGTCATTCCGTCCTTCCATCACTAAACTTGTCCGGAGCATATCTCTGAAAGTATAATTGCTATCAATTTGAAACTTCATAGGTCGATAGATCTCATTGAGGAGAAGTACAGTGCACAAGTACAACAAGTCTTGCTTGCATAATTTTGGAGTTATTGCCCTTTGTTGTTTTAAAGACTAAGATTTTGTCCAGGGCATATCTCTGAAAGTATGATAGCTATTAACTTGAAACTTCATCAATGGATAGATCTCGTTGAGGAGAAGTGCAGTGCACAAGAACCACAACTCTTGCTTGCATAATTTTGGAGTAATTGCCCTTTGTTGTTTTAAAGACTTAAATTTTGTCCTGAGCATATCTCTGAAAGTATAATAGCTATTATCAAACTCTTTGACAAGAAATGCAGTGCACAAGAAGCCTAAATCTAATTGGCTTCAGTGTACTATCAAGCTTTTAAGGCGGGGGATGACCATGTCTGTCATGGCTCTTGTTCCTTTTTGTCAATCCCATGTGCGGTCAGAGAAACATAGTTGTTATGATTTCACTTTGGTGTTATTGTGTGTCTGTCTGGAGTCCAGAGTATATCTTCTACATTTATGGATGGATTTGATAATGAATTAGAACAGTTGTTCTTCTTGATGAGTGCTCATGTCATGCGAAACATTTGTTGTGATACATCCAAGGTCTAGGTCACAGTTGAAGGTGAAACAACAAAACTTACCTTATCAAGAGCACAACTTCTACATTTATTTGAAAATAACGTGGCTCAGTTGTTCTCTTTGTCATGCAAAACAATTGTCTGCTTTCCATGACGTTTCAATTACATCATGATATCATCCGAAGGCAAACAATCTCACCCGATAAATTCCAATATTTCAAAGTAGGGTAATGATAATAAATCACATTAAATTGAATTTTAAGTGAATTTAGTCTAACACAAATACACAATATTGATTGTGAAAATTATATTACTATCTATGGAAGAGCAGATAATTTACCATATAAAATATTTACCAAAATCTATTTAAGAGCCGTTTTAGCCATTTTAAGGTGTTATAGCGCAGTTGGTAGCGCATCAGACTCCTAATCTTCAATAATGGGATATCATGGGTTCGATCCCCTGCGGCGGCACATATCCTGTCTGACATTTGTCTCTCGCGAATTGGTGGATAATCGTAAACCAAAATTGGGATGGCAGCTGGAGGCTAGGAAAGGATGTAGTAGTAGTACTTGTATGAGAAATACCAGGATTCCATTGTTAAATGCTCCAGCCACCGCGATATGACTAAAATACTGTTATAAATGGTGTTAAACTCCATTCAATGAACCATACTTGATCAGAATGTTTTTCTTATTGATACCTCAGCTGAATTCCAAAAATGGTCATGAGTTTTCAGAAAGTATGTTACTAGGTTGGATTTTTATAAAAAATTCTGTGCACCACACACCCTATACAAATCAGTGGGCTCGATGTGTAGTCCCTGGACAACCTATTTCTCGTTATATCCTTGCATTAATATGATGGTAGGGCTTTATAGTTTTTCTGATATTTGTCTGTCTTTCAGTTTGTCTGTTAGTTGTTACCATTTTGTACTCATTCAAACACTGCTCCATATAGATGGCCCATAATATTGTTAGAGGTTTCTTGCATTGATAGGCATCAGTTGGCTGTAAAATAGGGCATCCACCAAGGTCATGAGTTTTGTAAGTTTATGAAACAATTTAACTATCCTGTTCTTCAAACACCATTGAATATACATGGCTCATATTTGAGACAGTTCCTTGCATTGATAGGTTCCAGTTGGTTTTAAGGTTAAAGTCATTCATCGAGGTAAGTTTTCAAATTCTATTTCTTACTGCAGGACATGGTGTTTCACACAAACAAATCTAAATGAAAGTGTTTCTGGCACTGTTTGATACGGTTCATTTGCAGCTAATGATACAGTCAAATATCCTCCATGTCTGTAAGGTAGAGGTCACAAAACAAACTTGGACCTTTCCTGATTGTCATGCAATTGTATATGTGCTAAGAAACAAGGTTATCCTTACCCAAAGTTTTAAGACCCTAAGATGTTAGAGTTTGGGAACACAATGGTAAGGTGAAAATGCTTAATACAAACATTTCTGATTTGATGATTTCTTTTCCATGATATACTTCATAGCTGATTCAGGGCAAAAGAAGAGATATTTTTTCATTTGAATTCAGTTGGTCTTGTGTTAACAAAATGACCTGACTAGGTAGCTCATAATTGCTGCACCTATTTACCATATTTCAAAAAAATCGCTTCCTTTTGAAACTGTACACATTTTTCTGTCACTTTCATCAGTTTCCTGTATATGATATTTGATTTAGCAATGAACAGCATAAATAATACTTAAAATGCTTTTTATTCATAGATATTTAAAAAAAAAGAAGAAAAAATTATGCATCTGTTAACATATGACTTGGGCTTATTGTAGATGTTGTGTTTGAAGAGCAAGAAAACCGAGAGACAGCCGAACACTCCAGGGTTTGTGATTTTGCTGAGGAAGCAATACATGGTCTTGTTTCACCAGATGTTATAAATGAAACATTAAACGAAGCAGAAACATTTTTTGGGGATGTGCCAGAGAGTAATTTAGAAAGAAAAAAAAGGAAGAGACCATTTTCAACTGCTAAAACTCTTTGGACAGAAGAAGAGGAGGAGGAAATACGTGTTAGATTTAAACAATTTTTTGATAAAAAAGTTAAACCAAAACCATCAGACTGCCTCAGGATGATATGCAAAAGTAAGAAAGAAAACGGACTTATTGGACAACGCAGAAAAGATGTTCTTAAAAAAAAGGTGTATCGAATGATAGACAAGCTTGTAAACTGAACCATGATTGTTCTGTACAAGATGGCAATGGTCCTCTTGTTCAAGGTTATAACTTAAACATGAACCATAACTTTTTTTGATAGGTATTACAAGTCTTGCATAGACTACTTTTGAAAACATTGGGAGAAATGAATGTAAATGATATTTTTCCATATTCCAACAAGTTCCTTCAAATTCCTAATTGATGAAAGTAATTCTGGTTTTAAAAAGCAAATATTGTCTCATCTGCATCTTTTTGAGCTAATAACCAGTCTATGTTGTCAAGACTTTTAGATGTCCTTTGTAATTATTTCCAGTGAAAGCATTTAATGTTGTCAAAGTTATCTGTTTGTTACTTTCAGTGAAATCATTTAATGTTGTCAAGGCTACTTGTAAAACCCATTACAAGACGAAATTCTAGACTGGTAGAAATTGAAAATGATTGCATACAATAATTCTTAGTTCATAGTATTGTGATTTTATTTCTTTTGTAGTAACAAGCATTTCCTTCATTTATGACAGAATTTCCTCAATAAGATTTTTGTTTAGTGTGTAAGGAATCTTGGTATAAAGAGCACTTTATCTTAATGTCATAAATAAGTATCTTTAAGAATCTCAATGAAAGGAAAGTACCACAAGTATCATTTCCTTGTATGTTACCTAAAACATAGAACTTATGTAAAGTATTGTTTTTTTTTAAGTTATGCATACAACACCACTATATCCTTGAAACTTCTCAAGCTATCTTCTTTGAAATTCTTTGTGCTAACATTCTAGACACCCAAATACCTGTTCCAAAGCCATATTTCCTTTTTCTGATGAAGATGTCAAGGTATTTTTCATTGTTTTTGATTTGCGAAATTCTGGTTCAATCATCCCTCTTTTATAAATTATAACTGCTTTTTCATGATAAATGTATCGCCAAAGCTATTGTTGCTGCTCTGACTTAGAATATAGTGGAATATTCGTCATTTTTTTCTATAAACTGTAATTTATTTTGATTCAATTTTGACCCCTTTTGACAAAGAAATTATTATTAGTGTAATTTTTGCGTGCAAGATTATTCATATGTAAAACCATGTACTTATTTTAATTCAACATCATTCCAAACAAATCATTGCTCTAGCATTTATTATTGTTGGATTTTTCCTCAAGTCAAGTATGAACCTGTCAGCCAAATATTTCAAGTATAAATTGCTGCTCCTGGTTTGTACAGAAAATAACGAAGCATCTCTGTCCGCTGACTGGGCTTATTGTGGACAACAATTTTAAGTCGGTGAAATTCCAATTTTTTTCATTTTGGAGTTAAGAAACCATTGTGGATAATGAACAAGCAATTTCTTCATTTCCCTCAATATTTCCTTTTCAGTTTGAATATCATGGGGATGGGTTAAATTGGATTCTAAACAGTCATCATGGAAAGAAGACATTTGATTGTTTTCAGTGTGTACATACTCTATTTTGTGTTGAAGAAATAGAAAGAATTCACAAATATTAAGTTTGTAGGATACCCAAGTGAACTACGACATTTTTCACATGATGTCATACTTGGACTCCACTGGTAAATCCATTTTGTTTACATGAAAATTTAGATTGAAAAGACTTAATTTTTCACTCATGGGATGGCATGAGTTTGATCCCCAGCGGAAGCACATATCCTTTCCGACATTTGTCTCTCACCAATGGGTAGATAATTGTAAACTTAAGTGGGATAGCAGCAAGATTCTAGGAAAGGATATAATAGTACTGGTGTGAGATATACAAGGAATCCAATAAAGGTGCTCCAGCCACAGAGATATGAAACAAAATGTAACTTTTTGACTCCCAAACTTGTTTAGAAACAAGGAAGAAAATCTTATTCAACACCTTAACCCATTACACCACAACAAATTTAAGACAGGTCCAAACTGAAAGAAGTTGCAGATGGCAATTTAAAGTTGATAAGATTTTGGACTGTTTCAACTTTCTGGGTAGAAAACATGTGGAAAAATGAAGAAATTCCTTGTGACAAGCAATTTCTTCATTTTCTACAATGTTTTCCAAAGCTTTTTTCCTTGGGGGCGTCTAAAAGCGTCACTGAGTGGGAATGGGTTAACAAGTCACCAAACTTAAGGTTTCATAAAATGTATGGGGTTACCAATTAGTGACTCTCTACTAAATTTATCAGGTGATTTTTTTAGGGCCAATGACCCTCTTGTTTCAGTTTTACTGATGATAGCCGCCATCATAGCGCAGTTGGTAGCGCGTCAGACTGTCAATCTAGAGGTCCCGGGTTCAATCCCCGATGGCGGCACTCATCCTTTCTGACTACTTGTCTCTCACCAATGGGTCAGTAATCGTAGACCTATGTTGGATAGCAGCTGGAGGCTAGGAAAGGATGTAATGGTAGTACTGGTGTGAGACATACCAGGATTCCATTGTTAGGTGCTCCAGCCGCAGCGATATAACTGAAAGATTGTTGAAAGTGGCGTAAAACCCCATTCAAACAAACAAATTTACTGATGATAGACATTGCTATTGACAAAGGGATTTTGTATTGTGGTAGCACCCTACACTCTAGTGTCAGTATACCCAGGTGCACTGGACAAATAAACTCAGTCTAGCTAACAGCAACCTGTTATCCTCTCTATATAGACTTCAAATAAAAAGCATTTTGAGCAAACTTTTTAATCATTATTATCTTTCTTTTAACAGTAAATTTGACATAGGTAGGTGCAGTTTAATATGATTTGATTTAGATATCATTTGTAATCAAATTAACCACAAAGGATGGCTGGGGATGGCTTCCCATTTGGATATTTATATTTTTATGAACTTTCAAAGTTTCTTATGTTTCATTATCACTTTAAACATTTGTTATATGACATTGAGAGTCACAATCTTGTGATTTATGTATTTGATTGTCAAGAACTTTATGACATGATTGACCAGTGCTATCAGTATGTTGATGCTTATGTAATTTTTGAGATTTCTGAGTATGGTGCAAATTATAGAAAACTGATAATTGATTTTTAGGCAGGCATAGACAAGCTGTTAACAGATTATTCATTATTGTCAAAGTGTAGTTAATTCCTGTCCTTTCTTCAAGACCTATTTTTAGCTCAGCTGCTGTCATAGCGCAGTCGGTAGCGCATCAGACTCTTAATCTTCAATCATGGAATGTCATGGGTTCAATCCCAGGCAGTGGCACATATTCTTTCCATCATTTTTCTCTTACCAATGGGTGGATAACCGTAAACTTAAGTGGGATAGCAGCTGGAGGCTAGGAAAGGATGTAGTCGTAGTACTGGTGTGAGAAATACCAGGAATCCATTGTTAGGTGCTCCAGCCACTGCGATATGACTGAAATATTGTTAAAAGTGGCGTTAAACCCCATTCAATCAATCATACTCTTTGTATCCGTACAACTAAGAGGGAAATCTCAAAGAATCTACCCCAAAACCAGACATCCTGGTGCATTGATATTTGGTTTGCACCTAGTATATCTCTTCCATATTTGATGCTACTAGTTTTTATAGGCTCATTGTAAGGATGACTAACTCAGTCTGCGAGAAGTCAAGGGTCGTTGTTTGTAGTCCTTGGTGTACCACTTGACACATGGATATATCAAAGCACTGGTGGTATTCAGGAAGCACATGAATGAGTGAATTTCTGCCTACAAATTGAAGATTGTTCAAAGCTGTGTCAGTCTTGCAGTCCTGGGGTCTGATTCTGAATTACTCTGCTTAAATTTTG
Source organism: Fragum fragum (assembly GCA_946902895.1). NCBI lineage: Eukaryota > Metazoa > Mollusca > Bivalvia > Cardiida > Cardiidae > Fragum > Fragum fragum. The sequence continues at coordinate 85,675,107 of OX336365.1, forward strand.
TGAAATTGTTAATCATCTTACAGTTTTTTTAGAGCCAAGCCTTGCTCTTCACATTTAGTTGGCAAAGATCAGTTTGTTATCATGTTGTCTGATCATTGTCCGCAAAGTTTGTTTTATGTTCATGAATGTCAGATGTATAGAAACTGGTCTGCACAGTTTTTCTAAAAGTTTACATTTCTCTGACTGAAAATGAATCTAGCATGTCTTTGAGATGGTTAACTTTTGACAAGCAGCCATTGAGACAAGCTGAGTTGTCTGCAGACAACATTGTTTTTTATTCCCCATATTGGAAGATCTGGGGGCACATTGTTTTATCCTTGTCGTCTTGTCATTCTGTCTGTTGGCAAAAATCCCTACATAACCCTGTATAAGATACAAGGTCAAGATAATTTTTCAAGCTCAAAACTTCTTCAAAAACTGAACAAAAAATTTACAATTCCAGGGCTTATTCAGATACTCTGCTAAGTATCTATGCAAAGTATAGACACCTAGAACAGTATTGTAACTAACCCTAGAATTACTTTGAGCCTTTTCAAGATAGAATGCTTAAAATTGGCTTGTCAACACTTGTCTGCAGAATCCAAGGTCAAGGTTATTTGAGGTAAATGTCAATTGTCAATGTCAAATATCTGTAAGAGCTTAAACCCAAAAACTTAACATTTACAATTATTTTAAGCTTATTCAGGATACATTGCTTACTTCTTGGCATTATGATAGATATCATCAATACTCGACAGATACTGATGTATAAGTTTTGTCACAAGCTCTGGGTCAATTCTCAAGGTCACATTTCTGTAAATCTGCAATATTCCTTTCAAACTTGGTATATGTTTTCACCATGAATTGCAAAACACAACTTTAGTAATGGCATGCTACTTGTTAAGTTATTGCCCTTATACATTTACAGCTTCTTTCAAGAAGCTAAAATCATGATCCTCGGGTCCCCAGGGGTGGAGACCAAGGGGGGTGGGGTTTATAAAGAAATAAAGAACGATTTTTAAAAGACAACTCCTCCCAAACCACCAGGCCAATTTCAACAAAATTAGGTGGAAATGTTCCAAGTTGTCCCCTTTGAAAATAGATAAAAGAATTGATATCTGGTAGAAACTCTGGTTGTCATGGCAACAAAAGTGAAATTTAGAAATAATCTTTAAGAATCCTCTCCTCCTGACCCAGAAGGCATAGAGCCTTGATATTTTGCATCAAGCATCAGTATACTGACCTCTTACAAAATATCTAAAATCATTATCCCATTTGTCCCAAGGGGCGGAGTCGGGGGAGGGGGTATAGGCATGAAGCGTCAGTTCACAGACTTCTTTCTTTTTCTGAAATTATAACCCATGGATCCAGAGGGAGAAAAAAGGTCTCTCCTTCAGTTAAAATTGCCCTTAAGCCTTGGAATTTGTAATTCAGACTTTGGGGTCCCCAGGTTCATAGTCTATATATGTAAGTATGGCCCACTTGTATCATAATTCTAACCTTAACATGAAATTAGACTGTTGAAAGAAAAAGAGCCTTTATCTCAGATGAGCGCCCCAAGGCCAACGGCCTTCTTGTTATACTTAGGAAAACATTGTGGAAAAAGAAGACATTGCTTGTTACAAGCAATTTCTTCTTTTTTTTCCACAATATTTTCTACCCTACTGAATGGTTATTTTTCATATAAAATGAACTTTATATTGCTGTCTGCAAAACCTGTGAATTTGAACTGTTCTGAAATTTTGAGAAAAAGCAGGAAAGGTTTAACCCATTACCACTCAGTGACGCTTTCTGACCCCCCTCAAGTAAAGGGATTAAGGAAAACATTGTGGAAAATGAAGATATTGCTTGTAACAAGCAATTTCTTCATTTTTTACGATGTTTTCTTCCCAGACACAATGAAATAATATAATGTTTCATCATTTTTAAATTGTTGTCTGCAAGTTCTTTCAATTTGGACCTGTCAAAAATTCTCCTGTGTGGTAATGGGTTAAGTGAAAAGTAAAATGGTTGGTTTGCAACCTTGAGTTGTAGTTATGGCATTTGGGTTGTCAAACCAACCAAAATGCTCCACATAAATAATGACCAATGTTGGAGTTCAAAGTTCATTTCCGGTCTAAATGGATAGTTTGATTGATTCTTTGACAATGGCATTTCATCAATTAATGTGAAGCAGTATATTCCTTGTCAAGATATTTTCTTGTGGTATTACTTACTGTAATTGATAGTTCTTTCAGTTATATTTGTATTTGCGAATTTTGTTCATTGTTTTAAGGGAATAAAGGAACCTTACATTTATTTCTTAACTTAATTTGATAAATGCTTTAAATGATGCAGTTTCCACAATGAGACCTAGTCTACATTACATGGGTTGCCCTATTGTTTATTCTTTAACAAATTAAATCCAGTTTTTACATTCCTAGGGATAATGATTTTGCAACCATTGTAGAAAAGGAGAAATAGCTAGTTTGGAATCTTCTTTTCATTCAATGTTGTAAAAGTAAAACTTGTTTAGTCAACTTTTAGGAGTCAATATTTTTAAAATTCGTTGATTTTAGAATGGTCTATAATTTGAGTACAGCAAAGTTGACTATCGGAATTTTCTCTCCTGCAAATTCTTTGAACATTGTCGATTATTCAAGTATTTTGAATTAGGGAATTCGGACAGTCCTATTGATGTAACACAGCACTGTTTTCAGCTCAATATGAGTTTTTGTGATCTAGCTGTGTCTGTTGTTGGTTGTTTGTCACTAACATTTTGTGTGCTTTTACAGGCTACAATTTAACCCTTTCCTGGACAAACCCGGGATTTTACGTCTATGAAATTTTATACTTGGGAAAACATTGTGGAAAAAGGAGAAATTGCTTGTAACAAGCAATTTCTCCTTTTCCCACAATATTTTCTACCATATAGGATGGTCATATTTCAAATCACATGTATTTTTCATTGTCGTCTGCAACCTCTTTCAAATTGGACCAGTCTAAAATTTCATAAAACAGGAAAAGGGTTAAGTGTAATATTTTGAAAATTGGTCTGTATGTTGGTCTCTGTGATATCTCAGACAAGCTTTTGGTCATGTTGGGTAAAGGTGTAGGTCAAAACTTAGATATAGCTCAGGTGCATCCTTAATTAAATTTAAAGTATAGCAAATATATTGTTTTTACTTTAGGTTAAATTCTAGCGTCGTCAATTTATACCATAGCCTAAATGCATTTTGAGCTGTACTTTCTATATTTAGAGTGTACTCTCTATATTTAGAGATAAACTAGTTGTATATATAGATCAGATTCAATACACTATTTTTGTCGTTTTACGCATTAAAGGCAAGCATTTTTCCACATAACTTTAATCAAGTTAAATGGTATTGATCAGTGAAAAACACTCATAGTATCTAGTTATGTCAGTTTATCTCGAAAACCAATTGTACACATGGTTAGGTCAAATTGCAGATGATTATCTTAACTTAATTGTTACTAAACTTGTGGATTACTTGACCCTAAAAGGTTCAGGATAAAATAGCATCAGAAGATTCAGACAAACACACCTCAGAAGTTCAAGCAAACAGACATCAGAAGTTTTTGACAAATTAACCTCAGTAGTTTTTAGAAAAACCTACCCTTAAGTTATCATCTTTTAAAAATTTTCCATTTTTTCTCTGTTTGCACTTCAATGTCTTTCATTAACGCGCTTTTATTCAATCCCTTGTTTTTATATCCATGTGTTTATACTTCAGATAACATTGTGAAAAAAGAAAAATGTTCTTTAACTAGCGATTTCTTCTTTTTTTCCAGTCTTTTCAATCCTATTGAATGATTATTTTTGAATTAAATCAGCTTTAAATTTTGGTCTGCATTTTGTTTGAATATTGACAGATCTAAGTTTTAACAAAACAGTAATGGGTAAAAATGGCGCAAAACAAATTTCTGCATAACTTGTTGATTGATTGACCCTCAAAGGTTCGGGATAAAATGACATCAGAAGATTCAGACAAATAAGCCTCAGAAGTTCAATCAAATAGACATCAGAAGTTTTTGACAAATTAACCTCAGTGGTTTTTAGAAAAATATACCCAACAAGTTATCGTCATCACATCTCATTTTTTCCCATTTTTTCTTTGTGAATTTGCAAATCATTATCTTTCATTAAATTGTACCGACTCTTTTGTTAATGACAAAAAGACAAATCTCTACTTAACTTATTCATTGCTTTATCAGAAAGGTTCAGGATAAAATTGCACCAGAAGTTTATATAAACAAGCCTCAGGAAGTTCAAGCATACAGACATCAGAAGTTTCTGACAAATTAACCTCGGTAGTTTTAAGAAAAATCTGCCCCACAAGTTATTATCACATCGCAAATGTTTCAATTAGTTTCCTTAGTCAACCAGCATGACATCTTTACTCACTGAAATATGTGTAGAATTACTCTTTAAATGAACTCAACTGTTCTTTAACCCATTCCAACACAGCAAAATTTTAGACTGGTCCAAATTGAAAGAAGCTGCAGACGACAATTTCAAGATGATGGAATTTTGAACTTTTTCGTCGCTTTGGATAAAAAACATTGTGGATAAGGAAGAAATTGCTTGATACAAGCAATTTCTTCATTTTCCACAATGTTTTCAAAAGCTATTTTCTTGAGGGGCGTAAAAAGGAGGGATTGAGTTGAAATGGGTTAACCCATTCAAATAGAACCGAAATTTTGACTGGTTCAAATTCAAAGAAGCTGCAGACGACAATTTCAAATTGATGATATTTTAAATTGTTTCAAATTTTTGAATAAAAATTATTGTGGATAATGAAGAAATTGCTTGTTACAAGCAATTTCTTCAATTCCCACAAGTTTTCCAAATCTTTTTACTTAAGGGGCGTAAAAAGGAGGGCTTGTGTGGGAATAGGTTAACTGACCCTAAGAGCATTAGAAGAAATAACAAAATGGCATTTGTGGTTTAGAATAAAATAAATACAAATTCTGTACAGAATGGATTTGGAAGTTTAGACCAAATGAGAAGTTGTGGGCTACCGCAGTCATCAGAAGTTCTCTTTATAATGCACTTAGAAATTTCGGACAAATTGATCTTAGTAGAGTTGGATAGAATCTGCCAAGAAATTTAAAAATACCCCAAACTACAGGATAAGCTGAACTCAAAAATTGAAGCCAAACAGTCATCAAGGATTCTGAAAAATCAACTCTGTAGTTTAGATTGTTTTACCCCAGAAGGCCAGACCAAACTAAACAGAAAGTTCGGACAATCCGACATCAGAAGTTCTGGATAAATTGACCCCAGTAGTGTTGAAAATATCAATGTGGAAGTTCTGGACAAACTAACCCAGAAGTTATGAACACATTTACCTCAGAAGATAAGAAAAGAATCACCACATAAGATCTACAAAATTGAACACTTACCTCATTATACCACCACAAAAGGAATGTTTTTTGGGGAAAACAATAATGGGCTTCTCTGTTTGTGTGTCCATCTATCCGTGTACAAAATAATACCAATTTTGTGTCACAAACTTCTCCTTCAGTTTTGCTCCAATACCATTGAAACTTTATACAAAGATTAACCACACATAGAATTTTTGCAAGACGCAATTTTGAAGTCTTAATTCCCCTTGGTTCAAGAATTATCTCCCCTTGAACTTGGACATTATTTGAGCTTTGTAGACATATACAGCTAATTATACCGGTACTACAAATTTTGTGTCGCAAACTCCTCCTTTCTAGAAAAGCAAAATCAGTAGCTATGTCCTTGTATTGTTAAAGCTCTCATTACACTGAAAGAACTTGCGGGGTATTAAGTCACATATTGTGACAAGTTCTAGTTTATAATTCAAGAACAGGAAGAAAATGAAAATACTTAGGGAAAGCAGAATTATTCTAGATTATTTTCAAAGCCCTTTTTATGCTCCTGCTATGCAATGGTGACATGCATATAAAGTTACCCCTATGTGTAGTGGGTGTGTGTCCAATTATTATTCTGAAAAATCAACTCTGTAGTTTAGATTGTTTTACCCCAGAAGGCCAGACCAAACTAAACAGAAAGTTCGGACAATCCGACATCAGAAGTTCTGGATAAATTGACCCCAGTAGTGTTGAAAATATCAATGTGGAAGTTCTGGACAAACTAACCCAGAAGTTATGAACACATTTACCTCAGAAGATAAGAAAAGAATCACCACATAAGATCTACAAAATTGAACACTTACCTCATTATACCACCACAAAAGGAATGTTTTTTGGGGAAAACAAGAATGGGCTTCTCTGTTTGTGTGTCCATCTATCCGTGTACAAAATAATACCAATTTTGTGTCACAAACTTCTCCTTCAGTTTTGCTCCAATACCATTGAAACTTTATACAAAGATTAACCACACATAGAATTTTTGCAAGACGCAATTTTGAAGTCTTAATTCCCCTTGGTTCAAGAATTATCTCCCCTTGAACTTGGACATTATTTGAGCTTTGTAGACATATACAGCTAATTATACCGGTACTACAAATTTTGTGTCGCAAACTCCTCCTTTCTAGAAAAGCAAAATCAGTAGCTATGTCCTTGTATTGTTAAAGCTCTCATTACACTGAAAGAACTTTCGGGGTATTAAGTCACATATTGTGACAAGTTCTAGTTTATAATTCAAGAACAGGAAGAAAATGAAAATACTTAGGGAAAGCAGAATTATTCTAGATTATTTTCAAAGCCCTTTTTATGCTCCTGCTATGCAATGGTGACATGCATATAAAGTTACCCCTATGTGTAGTGGGTGTGTGTCCAATTATTATTCTGAAAAATCAACTCTGTAGTTTAGATTGTTTTACCCCAGAAGGCCAGACCAAACTAAACAGAAAGTTCGGACAATCCGACATCAGAAGTTCTGGATAAATTGACCCCAGTAGTGTTGAAAATATCAATGTGGAAGTTCTGGACAAACTAACCCAGAAGTTATGAACACATTTACCTCAGAAGATAAGAAAAGAATCACCACATAAGATCTACAAAATTGAACACTTACCTCATTATACCACCACAAAAGGAATGTTTTTTGGGGAAAACAAGAATGGGCTTCTCTGTTTGTGTGTCCATCTATCCGTGTACAAAATAATACCAATTTTGTGTCACAAACTCCTCCTTCAGTTTTGCTTCAATACCATTGAAACTTTATACAAAGATTAACCACACATAGAATTTTTGCAAGACGCAATTTTGAAGTCTTAATTCCCCTTGGTTCAAGAATTATCTCCCCTTGAACTTGGACATTATTTGAGCTTTGTAGACATATACAGCTAATTATACCGGTACTACAAATTTTGTGTCGCAAACTCCTCCTTTCTAGAAAAGCAAAATCAGTAGCTATGTCCTTGTATTGTTAAAGCTCTCATTACACTGAAAGAACTTGCGGGGTATTAAGTCGCATATTATGACAAGTTCTAGTTTATAATTCAAGAACAGGAAGAAAATGAAAATACTTTGGGAAAGCAGAATTATTCTAGATTATTTTCAAAGCCCTTTTTATGCTCCTGCTATGCAATGGTGACATGCATATAAAGTTACCCCTATGTGTAGTGGGTGTGTGTCCAATTATTATTCTGAAAAATCAACTCTGTAGTTTAGATTGTTTTACCCCAGAAGGCCAGACCAAACTAAACAGAAAGTTCGGACAATCCGACATCAGAAGTTCTGGATAAATTGACCCCAGTAGTGTTGAAAATATCAATGTGGAAGTTCTGGACAAACTAACCCAGAAGTTATGAACACATTTACCTCAGAAGATAAGAAAAGAATCACCACATAAGATCTACAAAATTGAACACTTACCTCATTATACCACCACAAAAGGAATGTTTTTTGGGGAAAATAAGAATGGGCTTGTCTGTTTGTGTGTCCATCTATCCGTGTACAAAATAATACCAATTTTGTGTCACAAACTTCTCCTTCAGTTTTGCTCCAATACCATTGAAACTTTATACAAAGATTAACCACACATAGAATTTTTGCAAGACGCAATTTTGAAGTCTTAATTCCCCTTGGTTCAAGAATTATCTCCCCTTGAACTTGGACATTATTTGAGCTTTGTAGACATATACAGCTAATTATACCGGTACTACAAATTTTGTGTCGCAAACTCCTCCTTTCTAGAAAAGCAAAATCAGTAGCTATGTCCTTGTATTGTTAAAGCTCTCATTACACTGAAAGAACTTGCGGGGTATTAAGTCACATATTGTGACAAGTTCTAGTTTATAATTCAAGAACAGGAAGAAAATGAAAATACTTAGGGAAAGCAGAATTATTCTAGATTATTTTCAAAGCCCTTTTTATGCTCCTGCTATGCAATGGTGACATGCATATAAAGTTACCCCTATGTGTAGTGGGTGTGTGTCCAATTATTATTCTGAAAAATCAACTCTGTAGTTTAGATTGTTTTACCCCAGAAGGCCAGACCAAACTAAACAGAAAGTTCGGACAATCCGACATCAGAAGTTCTGGATAAAGTGACCCCAGTAGTGTTGAAAATATCAATGTGGAAGTTCTGGACAAACTAACCCAGAAGTTATGAACACATTTACCTCAGAAGATAAGAAAAGAATCACCACATAAGATCTACAAAATTGAACACTTACCTCATTATACCACCACAAAAGGAATGTTTTTTGGGGAAAACAAGAATCGGCTTCTCTGTTTGTGTGTCCATCTATCCGTGTACAAAATAATACCAATTTTGTGTCACAAACCCCTCCTTCAGTTTTGCTTCAATACCATTGAAACTTTATACAAAGATTAACCACACATAGAATTTTTGCAAGACGCAATTTTGAAGTCTTAATTCCCCTTGGTTCAAGAATTATCTCCCCTTGAACTTGGACATTATTTGAGCTTTGTAGACATATACAGCTAATTATACCGGTACTACAAATTTTGTGTCGCAAACTCCTCCTTTCTAGAAAAGCAAAATCAGTAGCTATGTCCTTGTATTGTTAAAGCTCTCATTACACTGAAAGAACTTGCGGGGTATTAAGTCACATATTGTGACAAGTTCTAGTTTATAATTCAAGAACAGGAAGAAAATGAAAATACTTAGGGAAAGCAGAATTATTCTAGATTATTTTCAAAGCCCTTTTTATGCTCCTGCTATGCAATGGTGACATGCATATAAAGTTACCCCTATGTGTAGTGGGTGTGTGTCCAATTATTGTCTGGATCATTATCTTGTACATTTATTGATGGGTTTCAAAATTATTGGACACAGTTGTTCCCCTCAAAGATTACTAGTGCCATGTATAAAGTTGAGTTTTAGCTCTCATGCTGAGCCCGAAATACTCCTGTAGCAGGTTGTCTAAATGAAGACCAGTTTGCACATATCTGCAGTCTGATCTTTGATCTTTGTCTAGACCTCCTGACTTTCCTTTCAAATATAGTGTTGTTTATATATATAGGCATTTTTCAAATAATTATTAACCAAAAATTTCTAGGCTTTCAGGCCTTTAATTAGATTGTAATTTTGTTGACAATTAAATTATCTAAACATAATAATGATGATAACGCGGCCATACTTGTGCTATCTATAAAACAATTTTGGACAAATAGAGCCACGTGGTGGCCACTCAAGGTGCTACTCAGAAGGTAGCTTTGTACATTAAGCAACTCACAAGTCATATTCCTCGAAAGTACCCCCTCATTCGTACGTCCGTCCGTCTGTCCGTCCGTCCGTGGACATAATTTTGTGTCCTCTTCTCCTCCCACATTTTTTGACCAATTTTGCTGAAATTTTATCAGGTTGTTTCCTATCATATGAAGTTGTGCACCTGCAATTTTCATCTTGATCCAGTCCTTAGTTTCAGAGTTATGCCATTTTGAACTTTTTAATGGGGGCGGGGGGGAGTAATTTTGTGTCCTCTTCTCCTCCCACATTTTTTGACCAATTTTGCTGAAATTTTATCAGGTTGTTTCCTATCATATGAAGTGGTGCACCTGCAATTTTTATTTTGATCAAGTCGTTAGTTTCAGAGTTATGCCATTTTGAACTTTTTAATGGGGGGGGAGTAGTCAAAATTTAAAATTGCAAAACTCAGTAACCATAAGGGGAGTTACCAAATTTGGTAAGTAACATCATCTTGTTGACCTTTACAAAATATCGAACGGTTTATTTCCTGAGGTCAAATTTGACCCCGCCCCCCGGGGGTCAAAAATTTAACATAGGCTCATATTGACTTTACGTGGATATAATTTTGTGTCATCATCTCCTCACACAGTTTTCTTTAACATAGGCTCATATTGACCAACCTTTCCTAATCAGTCAACTCTAGCATCAAACACAAAATCAGAAAGAGGTGGAGGGTTGGCAATGTTCATCCACCATGACATACATGTGATTAAACAGCTTCAAATTCCACTCCTTCATAGAAAAGCCTTTTTAGCGGTGTGGGGGGTATTCTCGTCAGCCCTTGAGGGCGACAGCTCTAGTTTTAATCTAATTTATGATTTGTTAAATATAAGTTTCAAGTGTATAATTCTCTCTCACTGTCTTTGTTCCAGAATTATGCAAAGATAAACTTACCACCTCATGTTTGTGTTCAAGTTTGGTCAACTTTCTACGATCCCCAAATATAGATGTGTTCTATGAATCTGTTCTCGATATTCTCATCGCTTGGTCAGAATGGGGTGAGTATATATCAGTGATTACAATGTTATACTGAAATGGAAACAGCTCATTTATACACTGTTGCAGAATGCTTAATGATGCAAAATAGTAGTAGAAACATTCTGTTAAACCCATTCCCCCCAAAACCCAATTATTTTGTGATGCTTAAGACTAAAGCTTTGGAGAACATTGTGGAAATGGAAGAAAATGCTTGTTATAAGCAATTTCTTCATAACCCAATCTTTTCAACGGCATAGTCGCAGATTTTTATAATGCCACAAACTTAACCCTTTCCCGTACAATCACTGGTTTTTACGTCCCTGTGTTTTTATACTTAAGAAAACATTGTGGAAAAAGAAGAAATTGCTTGTCACAAGCAATTTCTTCTTTTACCACAATATTTTCTACCCTACTGATTGGTTATTTTTTAAATAAAATAGACTTTAAAGTTTCGTCTGCAAAACCTTTGAATTTGGACAGTTCTAAAATTTTGTAAAACAGGAAAGGGTTAAAGTTGTCGTCTGCAACATATTTGAATTTGAAGCAGTCTGAAAATTTTGTTCTATGGTGATAGGTTAAAGGATAAATCACTTACATTTCTCACAATATTTTCTACTGTATATAACACTTATCTGCCAATTCAGATTCAGTAAATGTTGAAACCTCTTTCAAATGGAACAGTTTGACTCCTTTATTCTGACGATGGGTAAATGAGATTGTAATCCTCTTTGCTGTCCTAGCCTTATAAAGAAAGTATATCAAAAGGACATCAATTATCTTTATTGCCTTGAATTCATCCTGGATTAGCAAGTAGCTAACCATTGTCTAGATGATTTTAGAGGAAAAAATAACCCATTCCCACACAATAATGCCTTTGGACGCCCCTCAAGAAAAGGGATTGGGAAAATATTGCGTAAAATGAAGGAATTGCTTGCAACAAGCAATTTCTTCATTTTACACAATGTTTTCTAACAATAAGTTTAAAAAAAAGTCTAAATTGTCATAAAATTTAAGTTGTCATCTGCAACTCCTTTCTAAAATTTTGCTGTCTGGTATTGGTTTAAGTCAAAACGTAAATGATTACCTCCTACATTGTTGAAATTCCATGGTATGTCGGTTTCTGTTTAGCCATATCCTCTTTTACCCTGAACTTTGAGTGAAGATTTTTGCTTAGTATGAAAAAAAGATTACTTACATTTGATAAACTAATTATCACACAATCATGCTTATTGGTGTACTGATATTAAATATGGAAATCATTGTGGTAAAGGAGATTTAGCAAGCGATTTCTCTCTTTCTCACAATGCTTTCTATCCTATATGGATCTTAGTTTTCCATTCAATAGTTGCCTTGAATATTTTGAACTTTGGACCAATACAAATTTTTGTTATTTGGTAAAAGGTTAATATAGTGCACTAATTGAAATATTCACATTCATTTATTCATTATTTTATTGTTTAGATTATTTATTGGGAAATTGTGAGCTTATAAGATTAATCTCAACAGTTATCATTGGAAGCCTAGCGCAGAGCATTTAGGGACAATCTGAGTATTTCTTTATTTTCAGTGTAAGATTGATCTATCTTTCATTGGGCAAACATAAACCTATATTTCAAATGATTGGCAGAGTCACAATTGAAAGAAATAGCTATTGTTTTTCATGAAATTAAAGATTTACCTATCTTATGAGTAAAACAAACTATCATTCTATTTCTTTAACCCATTGCCAGACAACAAAATTTTAGACTGAGCCAAATTCAAAGAAGTTGTTGATGACAGTTTTAAAAGTGATGAAATTTTAGAAATCTTTGAATTTTCTGTTGGAAAACATTGTGGATAATGAAGAAATTGCTTGTAACAAGCAACTTCTTCATTTTTTACAATGTTTTTAAACACAGAAAGTTGTGAAAAATCTAAAATATCATTAACTTAAAATTCTCGTCTGCAGCTCCTTTCAATTTGAACCAATCTAAAGATTTGGCATCTGGTAATGGGTTAACATAATTATGACAGCAAGGATGAAAAGGAAAGATAAATAAATTATGAAATTGTTTGTTTATTTCCTGTTAAGATGAGATAAAAGATGTGTTAGCTCAATCCAATCTGTGCCAGATACTCATACAAATGGCTCAAGTTGATATCAATGGCACAATGTACAGTGAGGACCAACAACAGAGGGTAAAAATGGCTTCAGATCTATTGATCCTTTTGTTGACAGGAGGTAGGTTGAAATAGTAAACTTATCTAAATGGCTCAAGTTGACATCAATGGCACAATCTACTATGAGGACCAACAACAGAGGGTAAAAATGGTTTCAGATCTATTGATCATTTTCTTGACAGGAGGTAGGTTTAAATGATAAACTTATACAAATTGCATATGTTTACATCAATGGCAAGTTGAATTATATTAGTTATAATTGTTCCAAATTGACATCAATAACACAATGTATAGTAAAGAGCAATTACATAGGATTTAAACAGTGTCAGATCCATTAACCATTCAATTGAAAGAGGAAAGTTTAATTGATAAACTTAAAACAAATGGCCACAGTTGACATCAAGTGTGCACCAATTGCTCAGCTGATATAAAACTCACAATATACATTGAAGACCTATAACAGAGAGTTTAAATTGCATCAGATCTGTTGAACCTTCTTTTGATAGTAGATAGGTTTATATGGGAAGAAAGCATTTTCTTTTGTGAAAACAAGAGAAAATGATATCTGATTTACATTTTGTCCATTCCACGAATGGCTGCAACTCTGGGTAGAATTATCAAATCAACTAAGTAGACTGATACTGGTATCTAACATGAAGAAACGTATTAGGTAGAAATCTTTTTTTTGTGTGACTCTAAGATACAAATCATAAAAAAATACAAAGGTCTAATTAAACCTCATGTTTAGAAAGGGGTTAAGAATGGTCTGTTACTTTTCTTGTAAATATCCCTTGCTTCTTTACTTTAATATTGTAGGACAGTAGAGAATTAATCTGTTTAAACCATTTCCACTCAATCTAGCTTTCTTAAGCCCCTCTAGAAAATAGTTCAGGAAAAAATATACTGCATGCAATTTTCTCATTTTCAATTTCAACAATCTTTTTAATATTGAATAATAGTGTAAATTTAAAATGTATTATTTTGTGGGTAAGAGCTTTTTTCTGTAATTCTACAGAGATTATTTAATTTTCCAGAGAAAAGCATGGAGATATTGTTTGATGATGGAAAGGGAGAAATTTTCACAGAATCTTTAAAATGGTTAGAAAGTAAAGAAGACCATTTACAGTTATCAGGAGCATTAGCTGTTGGGAATTTTGCAAGGAGTGGTAATGTCTTAGAATGATTAACCCATTCCCACATAATCCTGCTTTTAGCTCCACTGGCTGAAAGCCAGGAAGTTATTGTCATGGCATTGTGCCCGTCTTTCATCTGTCTGTCCATGTGTTCATGCATGCGTCTGTCCATAATTTTACATTAGAAATCTTCGCCTAAAATTTTACCGAACAGAATTCAACCAAATTTCACAGAAATGATCTTTGGGTGACCCTTTATCAGATTCCTTCAAAGAATTTAATCAGATGAAAATCATGGCATTAATGAGTGGGGGTAATTTCCATATATGATGAACCTTTAAAAATCTTCTCAGAAACCAGTCCATATTTTACAGGAATGATCATTGGGTAGTCTTTTTCTGAATTCTGATTGGATGAAAACATGGCTTTAATGAGCTGGGCTTATTTCTAAATATGGTAAAAAGCTTTAAAGAATCTTTTTCTCGGAAAGCATTAGATGGATTTCAACCAAACTTTACAGGAATGATCCTTGGGAAACACTTTATCAGATTCCTTCTAAAAGTGGGCAGGGCTAATTTTCATATTTGGTGAAAGCTTTAAAAATATTTTCCCCCAGAAGCGGGTCAATCTATTTCAATCCATTTCTACAAGAATGATCCTTTAGTGATTTTTGTCAAGCCCACTTGCGGTGAACGAGACATGGATGTCACGATTCTGCTTTGGTGTGTGCATGTGTGCGTCCATCCAGATTTTTGTAGGGAGCATAACTTCTACATTTATGGATGGATTTGAAAATTACTTGGCCAATTGTTCTTTTTGGTGACTGCTAGTGTCATGCAAAACGTTTGTTGTGATAGCTCCAAGAAAAGGTCACAATTGAAGGTCAAATGACAAAATTGACCTAGTCCAGATCATACCTACTACATTATAGATGGATTTGAAAATTACTTGGCAAAGTTGTTCTTCTTGATGAGTGCTACTGTCCAGCGAAACATTTGTCTTGATACCACCTAGGTCAAGGTCACAGTTGAAGGTTATGCTTTGAGCAAAATTGACCTTGTCTGGGGCATAACTTCTACATTTTCAGGTGGATTTAAAATTAATCTTCTTGATTAGAGCTTGTTTCATGCCAAACATTTGTTGTGATACATTTCAAGGTCAAGGTAAAAGCTGAAGATGAAAGAACAAAATTGCCCTTGTCAACAGCATAACTTCTTCACTTATGAATGGATTTGACAATAATGTGGCACAGTTCTTCTTCTTGATGAGTGCAAGTGTCATATGATACATACAAGGTCAAAGTCACTTTTGGTGAAACAACCTTGTCCAGAGCATGACTTATACATTTATGTATGGATTGGAATATAATATGTTACAGTAACTTGGCGCTAATTTTCCATATATGGAATATACTCTGAAAACTCGGAAAATTTTCCTGTAGATGGATTTTAACCAAATTTTGAAGGATTGGTCCTCGGGTGACTCATTGTCAGATTCCTTTACATAATTTTGATTAATTGAAAACATGACTTTTATTTTTGTAGCTTATACTGTATGTAGTGAAAATTTTGTTAATAGCTTTCCATCAGACTTGATAACTTAATTTTAGATAATTCTTCTTGACTTTTTGTAAAACAGTCAAGACTTGATAACTTAATTTTAGATAATTCTTCTTGACTTTTTGTAAAACAGTCAAAAGTTTGAAATGCTTCTCTAGAACTAATTCAAAGATTTCAGTGACTAGATTTATTTTCCACATATTTCAAAGATGATTCAGTTTATACTGATTTCCTGAAAACACTATTTGCTTAATCAGTTCATCCAGGCCTGTTTAGCAATACAGCATCTTTAGTTACACACTCTTTTCAGATCTGTATGATTTCTACATCCTGTTTTACAACCCAATTAATTGCCTACATAACGGGGTAAACTGCTATGTTTTGGTAGTCTTTTTACTCAGCATATATGAATCACAAAGATTTGAAACTTGGTATAGTGGATCAGCATCAGGATAAAAAAAATTGGCTTTTTATCCCCCGCCGTTTCGGCGAAGGGGATATAAAAATGGTCTCCATCCGTCATTCCATCATTCCGTCCTTCTGTCATTCCATCACTAAACTTGTCCGGAGCATATCTCTGAAAGAATAATTGCTATCAACTTGAAACTTCATAAGTGGATAGATCTTATTGAGGAGAAGTGCAGTGCATAAGTACCACAACTCTTGCTTGCATAATTTTGGAGTTATTGCCCTTTGTTGTTTTAAAGACTAAGATTTTGTCCGGAGCTTATCTCTGAAAGTATAATAGCTATTACTTTGAAACTTCATAGGTGGATAGATCTCAGTGAGGAGAAGTGCAGTGTACAAGAACCACAACTCTTGTTTGCATAATTTTGGAGTTATTGCCCTTTGTTGTTTTAAAAACTTAGATTTTGTCCTGAGCATATCTTTGAAAGTATAATAGCTATTAACTTGAAACTTCATAGGTGGATAGATCTCGTTGAGGATAAATGCAGTGCACAAGAACCACAACTCTTGCTTGCATAATTATGGAGTTATTGCCCTTTGTTGTTTTAAAGACTTAGATTTTGTCCTGAGCATATCTTTGAAAGTATAGTAGCTATTATTGAACTCATTGAGAAGAAACGCAGTGCACAAGAAGCCTAAATCAAACCAGCTTCAGTTTACTATCAAGCTTTTAAGGAGGGGGATGGCCATGTCCGACATGGCTTTTGTATAGGTGGGGCTTTTAAATTTTCTGATAAGAAATCGGATAATGGTTTTAAACTAAATTACGCAGATTTTTACCAAAGTAGACACATTATCAGATTCCTGAAAAAATCTTAATCTTATACAAAATATACTATAGCGTAGTGTTTTACCCAACCCTGACTTCCAATAAAAACTTCTGGTTGACGACGATTTTTTAACCTAAATTTAGGTTATTCCAAGCTCTTGTCATGACTCTTAAAAAGAATCAAGATAACAAGCTTCAAATGTAATGCTTTCTGAAATGAGTTGCCTTCTGTGTTAAAGAAAACTAAATTACCTGTATTATAATGAAATTCAGGTTAATTCTGATTCAGGAGCTCAAGGGCCCCTTGTTAGACAAAAAAAATATGATTGCTTTTTTCATGTGGAAGATTGAAAAATCTTTCATATCTCAAGCATTAAAAGCTATATTTTCTTGATAAGATTTGCTACTCAGAAAAAAATAGTTTTTGTTGTCCAGTCAATTAACCCTTGTCATGCTGAACCCGGAATATTCCGGTTTTGGCAGGAGGTGTAGACTAAGATCAGACTGCACTTATGTGCAGGCTGATCTTAGTCTACACCTCCTGCTTGTACTTTTCCTGTCAGAGTAGTTTTTGAAGTTGATTTCTAAAAGAAATGTTGATTTTTTAACAAAAAGTTCTATCGGTGCTTTCAGCCCTTTGATTTGACAGCATTTCAGTAAGGTAATCAATACAGCATGACAAGGGTTAACAATAACTCTTAACTTACACTGAAACAAACAATAATTGTTTATTTAGTATAAATAAAATTATAATATACTTTACAGATGACCACTGTAGATTTTTGATGGAAAAGGGAGTTGTCAAGAGACTTCTAGGTATTTTAAAACCAGTTTATGGTGAAACAAAACATACTTTAGAACATGCTGCACTTAGTGCTCTCAGAAACCTTGCAATACCAGGTGAGAATTTTGTAATTTATAGGCTTTTTAACTCACATGAGTACGAAGTGCTGGAGGTGAGCTATTATGATCGCCCTCAGTTTGGAATTGTCTTGCATCGTCGTCGTGCATCTGTCAACAATTTCTTTAAACATCTTCTTCTCCTGAACCAGCGTGTAACTCTTGTTAAAACATGGCAGAGATATTACTTAGGTTAAGCTCTTCCAAAACTGTTCACATAATTAAAATTCACCTGTCAAACCTGGTTGCCATGGCAAACAAAAGCTGAAAATAATGGAAACTTTAAAAATCTTCTTCTCTTAAATCAGAAGACTGAGATCTTTGATATTTAGTATGCAGCACCTCCTAGAGGGCCTCTATCAAGCTTGTTCAAATGATGCCGTTGGGTCATATATGGACATATCTAACAGTGAGATAAAGAATGAAACCTTTAAAAATCTTGTTCTCTGAAAAAAGAAAGTGAACTTTTACAATGATGTGATGCCCCTTTGGTCATATTGGTACTCAACCTGTGGATCCTTCCTGTCTACATAGAAATTGACCAATTGCTGGCCCCACTCACAGTCTCCCTAGGCATCGCCCATTTACTCCGATAGGAAGTTCGGCCCCGATTTTTAACGGCGATAATTTGCAAAATTTAGTGCCAATAGTATGTAACAAAAAAGTAATATGGTTGGTTTGCGACCTTAATGTCGTAACTTCAGCTTATTCAAGCTGTAGTTAGTTGTTTAGGTAGCCAAATCAACAAAAAGTGGCAGCAAATAATGGCAGCAAATGTCAGAGATGAAAGCTCAGGTCCTGGCTGAATTAATCATTTGATTGGTTGTTTGATTCCTTGATTGTCGCGATTGGTCAATTAAGAGGGAAATGTTACAAAAATAAAATTTGGATTCATCTGAAGCTCACCTTAATTTGTATATCTTATTCAAAATCTGCTTATGACAAGTCACCAAATAGTTACCATCTGGTGACACTACAAATTTGCCCTGTGTTTAATGTTCCATAGCAATGTTTCAGGTGAATGCTTTAGGGCCAATGACCCACCTAACCCAATTGAATTAAAGGGTAGCATGGGTTTGTACCACTTATTGTCCATCCTTCTACCCAATGACAAAAATTCTAGACTTGTCCAGATGTAAGAAGTTGCAGACAAAAGTTCAAAGTGTGTGAAATTTTAAATTTTTTAAACTTTCTTTGATATAAAACACTGTGGAAAAGGAAGAAATTGCTTGTATCAATGCAATGTTTTCCCAATTTTTTTTCTTGAGGGGCCCCAAAAAGTACGACTGTGTGGGAATGGATGTGGATTTGTCCAGTTTTTTTAATGTCATCTGACCAAAGGTCATGGTGACCTATAGTGATCGTATTTTGTCCATTGTGCATTAACTTTTACATTTTTGACTCCTCCTTAAATAACCCTTGGACGGATTTCAGCAATGGCAGTGCTGGGGGGGGGGGGGGATACGCTCACAAAGTGACAACATTAAATTTCTTTTTTCTATCAAACTTAAAGACCTACAGCTCTGATATGTGGCATCATCTGGTAGACCTCTATCAAGATTGTATTAATTATGGCCTTAGGGACGTCACAAGTTTAACATAGGCTTATATAGTTAAAACTTTAAATATCTTTTTCTCCTGAACAGGAGGGTTTTGAGCTTTGATATTTGGTATGTAACATAGGACTTATATAGTGAAAACTTAAAAATCCTTTTTTTGCTAAAAGGAGGGCCTAGAGCTTTGATTTTTTGTATACAGCATCATCTGGTGGACTTCTTTCAAGAATTTTTAATTCTGGCTCCAAAATAAGCCCGTTTCAAGATGTCACAAGTTTAATACAGGTTTATATAGTAAAAACTTTAAACATCTTCCTCTCCCAGACAGAAGGCAGAAGGCATAGTGCTTTGATATTTGATATTTAGCATAATCTGGTGGACTTTATATGTTTCGTGCTCTTTGGACTAGGGTGACCAATAGACCTTTTCACCCAAAGTGCCAGATGACTAAAAAGTCAGTATCCGCTAGACGCTTTCAAAGAAAAACAACAAATTTCCACTGAGGAGAGGATTTATTTCCAGTTTTGTTTTTCGAAAGCTAGATATTCAAATATTAAAGCTAGATTTTTTAAAATGAAAGCCTACCTCACAATATGTCCTGCAGTAAAAAAAACATATTTAAATCCATTCAATGAAAATAAGCGTATTCACTTCATTTGAAATTGGAAAAATGCTGAATGCAAATTTTTAAAAAAAGACATGCTGTTCTTGGGGCGTGTTTGATATTAATAAAAGAAAAGAATAGAGAGAGAAAATGCAAGAAGAGAGAGAGAGAGAAATAGAGAGAGAGAGAAGGAGAGAGAGAGAGAGAGAGAGATCTACATTGGTGGACACACAGACAAAAAACAAATATTTCAATAAGAGCATGCTTGCTCTTCTTTATTTTCATAATATTTAAGTTTAAATGCCTATTCTTTGTAACAAGGAAACTTTTAAATAAAAAAAGAAAAATGTGCTTTTTGATAAAGACTTTTGGAGATTGGTATCAACATAGGCCACTTTATTGCATATCTAAAGCAACATTTATATGTATCTTCCAAAATGTGGTAAATATTATATAAATGCACTAAAAAGTAAACAAATTAATCTAGCCAATCATGTCAACAAGGATTATTGTCACTTGTTCGTATGGTCAGGCCTGCCATGCGAAAGGCGGGATTGCCACAATTGACTTGCCAATGATTGACGCATATTAGCAACTTTAACCAATCAGTGTTCCGGAAAATTTGGAAGGCTTATTTCTATTGTGTAGGGTTGATAGTTGTTAATATTACCAAACCATTGATTTCCGGCAACAATAACTTATCGTAATTTGTTTTCTATTATAATTATTCAAAGTCACCATTCAGTGTTTGTACCACTAACTCTATATTTTTTCAGTTCTTGTATGTGAAGGCTGGTGGGTATTAAAAACATTTTAGAAACATCTTATTGCATTGGAAATATTATTGTACAAAAAGATGATTATTTCCACATTCAAGGTACATTATAGTTCATATGGCCTAGATACCAGGACCGTTTAAACTCAATTTGATTGCAAATTCAAGATAATATCTTCAAATTACCCGCTACAATTGGTCTGCTCAAGGATTGAAATTCTTTTTTTACCAAAATTTTGAATTTTTTTAATATTTTTTTTTTCTTGTTCAAAATAGCCAATTTTATAGGATTATATAGTGATAATTTATCGACTCCCCGCAATTGATCGTGTGACATAGTCTCGGGTAGATATCGCATTTAATGAGATTTGGTTTGGGGCATGCGCACAGAGAGTGTGAAAAGGTCTATTGTTCAATATAGCTGCAACAATGAAAATTGAGGGTGCTTTCAAAATAACCATTTTTGTCTAGCCCGCTTTCGGTGAGCGAGACATAGTTGTCATTATGACAAGAAGGTGTATGTGCGTTAGTGTGTTAGGTCCGCCCGAATTTGTCCAGAATATTACTCCTACATTTATGGATGGATTTCAAAATGAATTGGCACAATTATTCTCCATTGTGAGTAGACATGCCATTTGAAAGAATTTTTCAGATGGTTATAATGTCAAGGTCACAGCTCAAGGTCAAACACTAAAATTGTGCTTGTCCAGAGCATTACTTTATGGATGGATTTCAAAATTAATTGGCACAATTATTCTCCATTATGAGTAGATGTGCCATTTGAAAGAATCTTTTGGATAGCTTCAAGGTCACAGACAAGGTCAAACAAAATTTGTGCTTGTCTGGAGCATTTCTCCTACAATTATGGATGGATTTCAAAATAAATTGGCACAATTATTCTCCATCATGAGTAGATGTGTAGATGCCATTTGAAAGAATTTTTTTGATAGCTTCAAGTTCAAGGTCACAGCTCAAGGTTAAAACACTAAAATTAGGCTTGTCTGGAGCATGATACCTACAAAACTTTGCAGGCCCGACAGCAGTTGTCCTGAGACAACCATCTAGTTATTTCTTAGACTTATATGGGGAGTGGCTTTTGTCTCATGAATAACTCTTGTTTCATTTACTTTACAGAATCTGAAAAAAGAGTCTACTAAACATTCACTATTTTATCTAAAAAGCTTCCAAAACAAAATACGTTCAAGAAAATATAAACAAACATAAAGATTTAACAGGATTTGATTCTTAACTGAAATAAGTGTTTAGTTAGATCTACCTTATTTCAGAATATATTCACTGAATTTAACCCATTCCCAAATAATAATGTTTTTGATGCCCCTCAAGAAAAAGGCTTTAGGAAAATATTGTAGACAATGAAGAAATTGCTTGTTACAAGAAATTTCATCAGGGTCAACAATGTTATCTTTCATAAAATACCAAGATTTTTTTTATGCCATCAACTTGTAATTCTTGTCTACAACTCCTTTGAATTTGGACTGGTCTAGAATTTTGTTGTGTGGTAATGGTTAAATGGATTATTTTATGTATTTCAGCCTCTAATAAACAGGCCCTAATCAAGGAAGGTGTAATAGATGCTGTATTAGTTCTAGTCGACTCAGAAATGTTGGCAGTCACATTTAAAATGTTGGGAGTGCTAAGAATGCTGGTAGATGGACAAGGTAAATTGTAGAGTTAATTCATTCCAACACAATGATACTTTTTGACACTCCCAAAGAAAAAATACCTTTGAAAACATTGTGGAAAATGAAGAAATTGCTTGTCAAAAGCAATTTCTACATTATCCTCAAGGTTTTTCCACGAGAAATGTGAAAAAATCCAAAGTCAATCTCAAATCCACAATGATTTTCTTTCCGAAAACACAAAGATTTTTAGAATTCCATCAACTGTAAATTGCCATTTGCAACATTACAATGTGGACCAGTCTAACATTTTGTAGTCTGGTCATAGATTAACAAACATCAATTATGGACGTATTTAGCAAAAATGTTGTGACTATAGAAGATTGTTTATTAATTAGCACAAGCTTTTAACCCATTCCTACACAGTGACACTTTTGGAAGCCCCTCAAGAAAAACAATTGAGAAAACATTCTGTAAAATGAAGAAATTGCATGTAACAAGCAATTTCTTCATTATTCATAATGTTTTCTATTCAGAAAGTTGAAAAAATCTAAAATTTCTTAAACTATAAATTGTCATCTGCAACTTCTTTGAATTCGGACCGGTCTAAATTTTTGCACTGTGGGAATGGGTTAACCCATTCCCTGACACTTTTTGATGCCCCTCAAGAACAATCAGGAAAACATTGTGGAAAAAACACATTTTCTTCACCACATAATAATGAGAGGTTGTATGGTAATGAGTTAGGGATACTTGAGTATTTTTCTGTTCGAATCACTGAAAAATATGTGTTTACACCTGCTGAAGCACAGTCCCAGAAATAAAGCCTTTTAAGGATAAACAAACTAAAACAAATCTGGTTACTGAAGTTGTATTCATTTTAAATATTCATATTACAGAAGAGGCGGCTATACGGTTAGGTCATGATCGGGAGTTTGTGACCCGTCTTATAGAGTGGAGTGCATGTGAGGAACACCCAGGGGTTAAAGGTTGGTCATTTCTATTCTCTATAGCAGCAGTTGTCTATGACTTTAGCATTATGTGCTTTGTGCAGAACTTAGTACACAAAAGGTAGGACAAATAATTCATAGTTATGAGTATGAATACATAGTCTGCTGCTTATTAACTTTTCAAAATAGCAGTTAACCCATTCCCACAATCCAAAATTTTAGACTGGTCCAAATTTTAAGAAGTTGCAGAAGACAGTTTAAAGTATATGGAATTTTAGATTTTTCAATTTTCTGGGTAGAAAACATTGTGTAAAATGAAGAAATTGCTTGTTACAGGCAATTTCTTCATTTATCACAATATTTCCTCATTGTTTTTCTCGAGGGGCATCCAAAAAGTGTCACTGTGTGGGAATAATTTAAACATGTTATGATATATGTATATCCAGTAAACAGTTATACCTCAGTTATTCTATATAAGTTATATGGAAGGTTTTTGCTTTGTCACTTTGAATGATGATTTTCTGTAGACCAAATGCTTGAACCTGTTATGAGGAATGGGTTTTAATTCCCTTTTGCCAGGAAAAACTCATGTTTATACATTTACTCAATCTTGAAAACAACTTTAGTTTGAACATGATCAATAGGAGCTAACTAATTCCAATTTAAATTGGGTTTAAATAGAAGTTGTGCCTTGAGCTTCCAAATCTACCCTACTAATCATGTGGTTAGACAATCTTCGTTGGTCCCACCCTTTGTGACGCACATGTGCAAAGATCATTTTAGATTTTACTCACAGATCTCATAAACAATTACTGCTATATATAGAATTTGTTTGAATTTACAAACTTCCAGCTAGTTTTACCATAATTGCATTCTATAAACCCTCCTCTGATTGTTTCTGTTTAATCCCCCCCTCCCCCCCCAAAAAAAAAATTGATGTTTTTGAATGAAAAAATCACAAGAAAAAATGTTAATGAAAACCAAGAAATTATTTGTCTCAATTAATCTCTTATCCAACAATGTTATCTATTATTTCTGAAAAAAAAAGAATTTTATATGCTTTCTTTTTAAATTTGCCCACTTTTAAGAATTAGTGTTTTTGGATTAAGCTGAATGTTGAAATCTAAGTAGACCAAAATTGGCTGGTTATCACTCTTTATCAACTGTTTTTCCAACCAGATATTGTATTTCAAGAAAATCCTACTACTGTTACTGACACAATGATTTCACAATCACAGGATGGAAGAAAATTGATTATGTTCTCATATTTCTCTATATCAATATAATTTAATTTTTAGTTTTGTCTATCTAAAATGGGCGTTCTGCTTGGTCCTAAAAATGTTCATACCTCCATAACAAAATTTTGAGCATGCAGCCATTTTTATACTTCCACACAAAATAGTTCAAATACTCAAAAGAGTCAAGATTTGTATAGTTTTGCTTTCTTTTGCTTTGTATAGTTTTGCTTTCTTTTGCTTGATGCTATCAAATATAAACAGAAAAACTTATGTATGAATCGGCTTCTCTTTATATATAGTGTGATTAGTTTTTTGGTTCATACCTCCATGAAAACAAAAAATATTTCTTCATCTCTAAATAAATAATACATATGAACTTATCTCTACCCAGGTGAATCCACTCGTTTGATAGCTTGGATAATCAAAAACTGTAGAACAGAGGAGGCCATGAGGAATATTATACGGGCTGATGGGATACCACATCTAGTTACCATGGCAACATCAGAACATGTTGTTATGCAGAATGAATCATTAGTGTCCTTGACCTTGGTGGCCTCAACTGTGTTAGGTAGGTAACTTTGTGAAGAATAAAAAATAGTCAAATTTTCAGAGAA
This sequence comes from Fragum fragum, assembly GCA_946902895.1. Classification (NCBI taxonomy): domain Eukaryota; kingdom Metazoa; phylum Mollusca; class Bivalvia; order Cardiida; family Cardiidae; genus Fragum; species Fragum fragum. The sequence continues at coordinate 85,700,088 of OX336365.1, forward strand.
GGTTACCTATAAAGATGAAGTCCTTTTTTCAATTAAACCTATTACCAAATGAAAAGACTTTAGACTGGCCTAAATTCAAATAAGTTTTTTTAGTTGATGAATTTGAAAAAATCTTTGTCCTTCTTGGCCTAAAACATTGCTGGAAATAAAGAAATTGTTTATAACAAGGTTTTTCTTAATTTTCCACAATGTTTTCCCAAGCTTTTTTCTCAAGGGCAGGATTGTGCGGTAACTGGTTTAATTTTATCATTCTTTACTACAGCAGAAGCAGCAACTGCCATGAAGGAAGCTGATCTAGCAGAGACCTTATTAACATTGATGAAAGATGATCAAACACTCCCAGAAATCCTATGTAATGCTCTAACCCTCACAAAAACCATATGCACAGCAGGTGGGTTGGAACGTTTGAATTGATACATTGTTCATAGAACTTTAACCCATTACCACACAAGTTGCAGACGAAAATGTGAATAAATTTTAGATTTTTTCAACTTTCTTGGTAGAAAATTTGGTAAAAATGAAGAAATTGCTTGTTTTTCTTGAGGAGCATCAATTTTTTTTTGTGGGAATGGGTCAACCCATTCTGCTTTTTTTATGCTACTTTAAAATACAAGCAATTTCTACATTTCCCACAATGTTTTCTTCAAACAAAGATGAAGATACGAAATTTCATAAACTTTTAATTGTTGTCTGCAGTTTCTTTGAATTTGGACCACTCTAAAATTTGTTCTCAGCTAATGGGGTTATTGCTGTCGAAAATATTAACACAGCTTCCTTGAAAATGTAAGGCCCTTATCCTTAACCCTTTCCCGTTTTTGGAAATTTTAGACTGGTCCAAATTGAAAGAGGTTGCAGACGACAATGAAAACTAGATGCTATTTGAAATGAAACCATCCTTTGTGGTAGAAAATATTGTGGAAAAAGAAGAAATTGCTTGTTACAAGCAATTTCTTCTTTTTCCACAAAGTTTTCTCGAGTATAAAATCACAGGAACGTAAAATCTCGTATTTAAACGGGAAAGGGTTAATGGAGCTCTTTGCACTGCAGCTTGGTGGAAGATTTGCATGTATAATGATTACGACCTATTTTTGCTTAGAAAAGAATTCAGCTGAAAATTAATATAGGGCCAGATGTAAAAAAATCGATTGAACATATTTCAACAAAATTTTGATTTTTCTTGATTTATTGTGAAGGTATTTAGGATCAAAGTCTAAACCCATTACCACATGAGAAAATTTTAGACTGGTCCATATTGAAAGATGTTACAGACGACAATTTTTAGTTAATGTAATTTTCAAAATTTTTGTCTTTCTTGGTAGAAGTCATTGTGGATGATGAAGAAATTGCTTGTAACAAGCAATTCCTTTATTTTCCACATTATTTCTCAAAAAAAAATAAATTCTTAGGGGTCCAAAAGCGTCATTGATTGGGAATAGGTTAAAAGGAATTTTTTAAATGATCTTGCTGATTTTGTATTTTCATTGATAATGATAACTAATATTCATAGAGGTGCATGAATAATGGCATGATATCAGTGCTTAACTTACTAAACACACACTGAACTTTCATGATACCCCAAAACATGTTTTTTGAATTATTATAGTATTCTAACAAAGTAAGACAATTTTGAAACTCTTTCTTATGAGCAAGTTTACATTATACTGGTTTATATACTTTATTATCTGCTATTTATTTGAACTCCTGTTTTTTCATCTCCTAAAGTTTTCATTTTCTGGTTATGTAATGCACCTATAGATTTTAATTATCAACAAAAGATGGTTAACTCATCCCACACAATGACAGCTCTTGACGCCACTCAAGTAAAACAGTTGGAAAAATGGTGTGAAATGACGACATTGCTTGCAACAAGTAATTTCTTTATTTTACACAATGTTTTCTACCCAGAACTGTGAAAAAATCTAACATTTCATGACTTTTAAATTGTCATCTACAACTCCTTTGAATTTAGACCAGTCTAATATTTTGCCGTCTAAAAGTGGGTTAAAGCCATTGTTTTGTACCAATGTTGTTAATGTTGCTGCCTATAAACACTAGCCATTCCGTAAGATCCTGTGTTTATCATTCCAGCCTCGTCAGATTCTGCTCAGTCACTACCTTGTAGGTTTTTAGCCTGCACTGGACTTAGCTCGTATATTGGACGTAGGTTGTCTAATTGCTTACCCTTAGTCAGTATAACTGGTGTTGTTATTGTTAGAGTTGCGTTTCTTAACCCATTCCCACATGGCAAATTTTAGACTGATTCAAATTCAAAGGAGATTCAGACGCTAATTTCAAGTTTATGAAATTTAGATTTTTTTTTGCATTTGGGGTAGAAAACATTGTGGATAATGAAGAAATTGCTTGTAACAAGCAATTTCTTCATTTTCCACATGTTTTCCAAAGCTTTTTTTCTTGGGGGTGTCTAAAAGCGTCACTGTGTGGGAATGGATTAAACCTTCTGCTTTAGTTAACCCATTACCACAAGGCAAAATTTTAGACTGGTCCAAATTGAAAGAAATTACAGACAACCTTTATTGGCTGATGAAAAATTGAAATTATTTGTCTTTTCGGGTAGAAAACAATGGATAATCAAGAAATTGCTTGTAACAAGCAATATTTCATATGCCACAATGTTTTCTAAATTTTTCCTGAGGGCCGTAAAAATGTGCAATGGTGTGGGTTAAAGTAGGTTGTTACTGTGACACATTTTACATAAATTTGTATAGCATTTTAATTTTGTTCTTATTTGTTAAGTTTCATTATTTTCTGCCTTCGTTCTTTTTATTATGAGTATTTAGTAATTGTTGTTCTGTGCAAAACATTGATAGAAAAGATGGATGTAGCCTTATATCAAGATTATAGACTGATACAGGTGCTGATTACACAGGTGTGGAATTCCTATGGCCGACTTGTCCAAAACGGGCTTTTCTTCTTGCAGACTAGTACATTTTTTAATGCGAATCTTTTCTTTCCATACACTCTGTGTTAAAGGTCATAGTTAAAGTGTGGAATTATCGCTGTCTGTGAGTCTGTTTTCTACCGTAGTGTCATTTTATTTTGGGATTTCGGGGAAAAGGGTCATGCCTTTTTAAATATCCTAAGTTGGATGAAGCTTGGAAAGGATGAGAGAAATACCAGGAATCCGTGGTAAGGTGCTCCAGCCACAGTGATATGACTGAAATATTGTTAAAAGTGGGGTTAAACCCCATTCAATCAATAAACCTGTTAGACAATACCTAGACAAAAACACTTGTACTGATTTATGTATGTTAAACAAAGAGTTTTTCACCATTTTGATAGACTCAGGGTTGAGGAATGAGCATGAACATTGCACATTTTGTAAAATACTTAAAAAGTCAGTCAGTAAGTGTTGCACATTGTTGTGTGGCTACTTGGTTCTTCTTTTATTTACACCATCAGCTTAAAACATTGCCATGCAATACCACCTTTTGATGCCCCCAAGAAATGTGATCATGGAAAACTTTATGGGAAAAAGGACAAATTTCTCACAATGTTTACTACCGTTTTGGTAATTATATTTAAATTCAAAAGCAATTTGAAATGTTGTCTTGATTTTCTTTCAAAATGGACTGGTCTAAAATTTTGTCATTTGGTAATGGGTCAATCTACAAATTTTAAGCCTTGTCATGCTGAATTAATTATGTATTGAGAATTACATTGAAATCAAAGGACTGAAAGCACTGTAAGACTTTAATTGTGAGTCACTATTTCTTTAAAAATTATTTTATGAACAATTCTAGCTTGAAAGGGACAAACAGGTGGTGAATACAAAGATCAGACTGCACATATGTGCAGTCTGATCTTTGTATGTACCCCCCGCCAAAATAGGACTATTTTGGGTTCAGCATGACAAGGGTTAAAAAGGGAAAATAAGAAGGATAGTAAGAAGCCTGTTATTTAACCTGTCCTACTCAACACTGTTTGATTTTATTTTGCTGTGTTTTCTCTGAGACTTCTTTACAAAGAGACAATTTTACATATTCCACCACAACCCTACTTTCTAACTCCCCATAAGATATAAGATTTTGAAAACGTTGTGGAGATATAGAAATTGCTAGTTTGAAGCATTATTTTATTTACCACTATGTTTTCTACCCAAAATACAAGGAATTTTTTAATTCATGAACTAAAAATTTTAGTCTACAAATTCTTTCATTTGAATGGTCAAAAATTTGTCATGTGGTAATGATGTAAAAACTTTTTTACCACAGAATACGTAAAAATGTTGTTGTCTGCTTATGAAATAATGAAATGAACAGGTTGTACTATTTGAAATTTTGCACTGGGCTAGGTTTGATGCATGTGTAAAATTGACAGACTCTGCCTGTCAATCAAAGAATCAATCAACCAATCACATCATTCATTTAGACGTGAAGTGAACTTTGAGCTCCCACAATTGCTGATATTTATGTGAAGCATTTTTGTAGTTTCTAGGACTTAAACATTGTAACTACAGCTTTTTCAAGCTCTTGCTGTAACAAACTATCAAACAGAAACCCCTTCTTGCTGTAACATGGAGTAACATCGTTCTCTGGGAATGAAAGAGTGCAATGTTGATGTTCCATAGGTGTTAGGTAGTTTGACAAATATATTCTGTGTATACAAGGTTGTTGAGTGCTTTCTCCATATATGCCATGTCTTTTGAAAAAAAAGAAGAAAAGAAAATCTTGGTAGAGCAAAGGTTTTGCTTTTTATACCCCCCAAACCCACAAAGTAGAGGGGCAATATTGGTCTCACCATGTCTGTCTATCTATCTGTACTTCCATCCATTTATCCATTCCTCTCTAGACTTTTTAGCTCACCTGAGCACTAGATGCTCTGGGGGAGCTATTGTGATCGGTCATCATCCGTCGTCTGTCCGTCCGTTCACAATTACAAAAAATCTTCTCCTCCTAAACTAACCATGGAATTTCAACAAAACTTCACAGAAATGATCCTTTTGATAATGCTCTTTCAAAATACTTCAAAGAGTTGAAATCAATGAAGAACTCTGGTTGCCATGGCAACTGAGTGAAAAAACTTAAAAAATCTTCTCCTCCCAAACGGTAAGGCCTAGAGCTTAGATATTTGGTACATATATCAATTGTTGACCCTCTATCAAAATACTGAAAGAATTACCGTATTCTGAAAATTAGCCCTTTTCTGGGCGATCCCTGATTTTACATAGAATTAAAGAAGGAAATCTTTTAAAATCTTCTTCTCCCAAACCATAAGGCCTAGAGCTTTGATATTTGGTATACATGATCATCTGTTGACCCTCTACCAAAATACTTCAAAGAATTACAGTATTCTGAAAATTAGCCCTTTTCTGGGCGATCCCTGATTTTACATAGAAATAAAGAAGGAAATCTTATAAAATATTATTACCCAAACCATAAGGCCTATAGCTTTGATATTTGGTACAAATCATCATCTATTGACCCTCTACCAAAATACTTCAAAGAATTACCGTATTCTGAAAATTAGCCCTCTTCTTGGCAATCCCTGATTTTACATAGAATAAAAGAAGGAAAACTTTAAAAATCTTCTTCTCCCAAACCATAAGGCCTAGAGCTTTGATATTTGGTACATATCATCATATATTGACTGTCTACCAAAATACTTCAAAGAATTATCATACTCTGAAAATTAGCCCTTTTCTGTGTGATCCCTGATTTTACAAAGGAATAAAGAAGGAAATCTTTGAAAATCTTCTTCTCCCAAACCATAAAACCCAGAGCTTTGATATTTGGTACATATCATCAGCCATTGACCCTCTACCAAATTACTTAAAAAATTAGCCCTTTTCTGTGCAATCCCTAATTTTAGTTAGGAAATGAATAATGATATCTTTGAAAACCATCTTCTCCTAAACCATTACGCCTAGAGCTTTTATACTTGGTATGTATTGATGTCTATACTTTAAAGCATTACCATATTCAGGAAATTAGTGCTATATGTTGGGATCATCAATATACCTAGGATTAAAAGAGAAATCCTTAAACATCTTCTCCAAAATAATTAGACAGAGGGCTTTGCTATTTTGTTTATATCATAAAGCCATGAACCATCATACTCAGGGGAGCATTTAGGACCATCATGGTCCTCTTGTTTGTTTCAGTGCTCTAACTCTAGAACCAATTGACCTACAATTGACCTACAATTGACCCACAATTGACCTACAATTGACCTACAACCATGAAATTTCATACAACTGTTGTCAATGATCCAAGGAAGTTCCCTATAGCTTTTAGGTCATATAGGTCAAAGGTCGACTGCTCTTGAACGACAAAATACTGGTGTTGGGTGTAACTCTACTGTGCATCAGTTCTAGTTGCTTTTGGCAGATTTTTAAAGAAGCATGGCAGTTCTACCTAAAGATTTTTTTCAGATAGTAAATTAGAAATGAAGAGAATATTTTTTGTTTTCATGGAGGTATGTAACAAAATCTTTGCCAATCAGAATGCTTGTTATTGATAGACAAAACTAAAAATTAAATTATTGAGGTATGAACTTAAAACTTAATCACACTGTATGAATTTGTGAAGCAGATTCATAAATACAATGTACATGTTTTGTATGTGATGCCTTTTCTCATAATAGGTTACAAATGTACTCGAATAATTCATGATGATCATTCTTTTTTGATAAGTTTTTTTTAAAGGAGAAATTACTTATAACAAGCAAATTCTCCTTTTCCAACAATCTTTTTCAAAATTTGTCAGGGCAATGAGTTGTATGGAACACTGTATAGCAGATTTTTAAGTTGGGTAGTTGTTAACAATCTGCCTAGTTACTATAATTTATCATTTTAACCCATTCCCACTCAGTGACGCTTTTAGACGCCCCTAAGTAAAAGAGATTTGGAAAACATTTTGAAAAATTAAGAAAATCCTTGTTACAAGCAATTTCTTCATTTTTCACAATCTTTTGTACCCTGAAAGTTGAAGAAATCCAAAATTTCATAAACATTAAATTGTCGTCTGCAACTTCTTTGAATTTGGGCCAGTCTAAGATTTTGCCGTCTGGTAATGGGTTAAGTAATTCCCTCACAATCTGTCCTTTTAACATCCTTAAAGAAAAAAGTTCTAGAAAACAATGTGGAAAATGAAAAAAATTCAACACTTTTTCTACCCATACAGACAAATGTTTAAAAAAAATCTACTTCTTTCAAATTCGACCGGTCAAAAATTTCACTGTGTAGGAATGGGTTAAACTTAGCTGTTGAGGAAACTAAAAGCTCGCCAGGTGTCACCGTATCATCAAAGGTGTAATCCTAGGCAAAGTTGTAGGCGGTGTGACACCACACTAATTTTTTATACCGGTCCAAATTCTAAGAAGTGGCATACGACAATTTAAAGTTTATCAAATTCTGAAATTCTTTGTCTTTTGGGGTAGAAAACATAGATCACCTCTTACTTTACTGCTGGCTAGTCAAGTGATGTTTATCATTTTTCAGCCAATCTACGCGAAGAGCTAGTCAATTCAGGTATAGCTGATGTTGTCAAGAAATTATCCAATCATGAAGATGCCAAAGTTAAAGATGCCGCACAATCTGTGATAAAATATATTGAGGAGGTACAACCTGTGGAGAGATGATGATCAAGGTGGACGTAGTAATTAGGATCAGACAGTGTGGGGGACCAAGTTCAAGGGAACAAGCTCAATATACAACAACAATCAGGCCTAACACCATTTCCTGTAATTACAGGAATATTATTAAACTTTTTGTGAAATTAGGACAAAGTTAGAATGATCATCTATCAATACTGTTCTATGAAAGTTAGAATCCATGGGCATGTGATGTGTACATTAACCCTTTCCTGTTTTATGAAATTTTAGACTGGTCCAATTTGAACTAGGTTGCAGATGACAATGAAAAATGCATGCAGTTTGAAATCTAATCATTCTATGTGGTAGAAAATATTGTGGGAAAAGGAGAAAACGCTTGAAATTTCTCCTTTTTCCACAATGTTTCCTCAAGTATAAAATCACATTAAAATCCCCGATTTGTCCAGGAAAGGGTTAACCCATTACCTATTCAAAACTTTTATTGCCATTTGTATCTTTTCTGTTATTCTATCCTGTGATCTATTCAGAGGTTAAATGGCTTTTTGTTTTACTTACAACTGTTTAATTCACTTAGGAAAAAATCAGTTAATAAAACATTTTTAGAAAAGAAGAAATTGCATGAAAGTAATTGCTCCTTGTTTCAAAATGTTTTCTTCCTATTTGATGTTTCTTTTAGCTTAACTGTTTTCCCAGAAAATATCAAGGATAGAATCTTGTCATATGCGTTGTTGTTGTACAAGAACTTACTTTTTGTATTACCCTTGTTATCACTTAAGACAATAACTTGAAACTTTGAATAAATGTGCTCTAAAAGAGCATTTACTGTCAAGCAGGAAATTTCACATGCATTTTTGCATGAATTATACCCCATTTTCTGACTTAGATGTTTCCTTCACCATCCACCCTCAGCTAAGCAAGGCGTCAGACATCTGCAGGTGGTACTCTTTTTACCCTCCTGGAAAAGTTTTTTGGGGGGTAACTGTCTGCCAATGTGTCTGTAACTCAATATGTAAAAAAGAATTTCAATTTTGTGCCACATGAATAACCGTCAGATTTGCTTCAATTGTAGTGATACACACTATGATCACTTTCTGAAGGTTACAAAACACAATTATGTAGTGTCAGCTCCTCAGATTGAATATTATCTCCCATGAACTTATAAGGCAATTTTCAAACTTTATATAGCGCAGTGGTAGCGCATAGGACTCCTAAATAAATTTGAATGATATCCTCTTGTTGAACTCAGACAATCTTTTTTTCAATTTACTGGTTGCAAATTTTTTGTACCGTTTTGCTTGAATTATTCTGAAACTTATATCTATTGGTCATATGTTAAAGTTCTTCAAAGCACAATCTTGAAGTGTCAAAAAATTATTTCCCATTGAAGTAAGAGATTTTTTCTTAAAATATTATTTTGGGAAATAGATGCGTCATTTCTATGAAAGTGCTGGTGGGGGGTATTAAATCACTTTTAGGCATTAGTTCTAGTTTTATTCATTGTACTATGAAGGTTGTCTCCGGTTTCCTTCATTTAGACCAGTCTAAAATTTTGTCTTCTGGTAATGGGTTAAACACCTGTCACAAGTTGAGTCATGTTTTTCTATTCATTCTTTGATTCCATGTTGGCTGACAATATGATCATATCTCATTTATCCATCTTTCAATCATTGCAATATCAGTTCAAAATAAACCCAGAACCAATCTCACTAATTATTGGTAAAGCTGCAGGAAGCATTGAATCATATTCAGATGAACTATTATGCTATTTATCAATTCCAACACAATCCCAACTTTTTACAACCCTCAATTAAAAAGCTTTGGAAAATATTTATCAATCAATATTTCCTCCCCTAAAAGACAAACAAAGAATGAGTTTCACAAACTGAAAATCATTGTCTGTAACTTCAATCAATTTTGATCAGTTTGAAATTCGGTGTCGTAGAAATGGATTAAATAGTATATTTATATGCTGTGGATAGGAAAGTGGGTTACTGATATACTTGTAAAGAATTTACTCATTCCCACACAACAAATTTATAGACTGGTCCATATTGAAAGAAGCTGCAGAAGACAATTCCAAATTGACGGAATTTTAAATTTTTTTGTCTTTTTGGATAGAAACCATTGTGAGAAATGAAGAAATTGCTTGCAACAAACAATTTCTTCATTTTCCACAATGTTTTCTTAAAGCCGTTTTTTCTTGAGGGGCATAAAAAATGAGGGATTGTGTGGGAATGGATTAAATGATTACTGGCCAACTGGCCTCTGACAAGGTAGTTTTACTAAGACATTAAATGATGTTAGTTTGCACAATGTATGGTCAGGGATATGAAATAAATCTTTAGTTGATGACATTTCACGTCTAAAGAAAAAAGCTTTTGAAAATATTGTGGATAATGAAGAAATTGCTTGTACCAAGCAATTTCTTCATTATCAACAATATTTTTGTCAAAAAAGACGAAATAATTCAACTTTCCATCAACTTGAAATTGTCATCTGTAGCTTCTTTCAATTTGGACCAGTCTAAAATTTTGTTGTTTGGGAATTGGCTAATGTCATATTGACAGCTTTTCAAGCTGTAGTTTTGAGATTTAAGTGGCTATGATGAAAATGTGTCAAATAAATAACAGAGTTAAACATTTTACATGAAGGGTTTGGTAGATCTATTTATATTTTGATTGATGGTAGAAATCTGTAACCTACTTTGTAGATAATTTGTGTAGAAGCCTTGCAAAACTAAAGAGTTGAGATCCTGGACAGGCTGCCATATATCAGGTTTAACAAAGAGTGTTTAGAACTGTATTTTCTTACCACAAAAAAATGGGATGATGTGGGAATGGGTCTTGTATATAGTACACAAATGTAGTTCAATGGGAGAATAAACTGTCTTCATATGGCTCCTGTGCAATTTAATACCACATTCACATGAAATTAACCCATTCCTACACAATCCCCCTTTTTATGCCCCTCACAAAAAAACTTTTGAAAACATTGTGAAAAATGAAAAAAATGCTTGTATCGGGCAATATCAAAATTATTCACAATTTTTTCTATCAAAAAGTCAAAAATAGAAAATTCAATCGACTTGAAATTGTCATCTGTAACTTCTTTAAATTTTGACCATTGTGTAAAACAAGGGGTAAACACAAAGCTTTTCCACCCAATCTCAATATAATGCCTTGCTTTGTTGCCCATGTAGAAAACATTGTAATAGGGAAAAAACACAATCAAAAAAGTTGTTTAGAGTAAATACATATATGACCTGCAGACAAATTTGGACAAGACAGAATGCAATACTACTGTGTTGAGCCAACCCAAATCTTGTATTGGATCCACAGTGCATAGGAACATTTGTTAATTCTCTTGACCCTCGGTCTCATGAAATGTCAGATATGTCAATGTCAAATGTTAACCCTTGTCATAAAATCCTGTTTCAGAATTCAAATTAAATCAAAGGACTGAAAGCACTGGAAGTACCAATTCGGGTATTTTTTTTTTATTGAAAATCAGTTCTATTATAACTTTTGCATAGAGGGAACCAACAGGTGGTGTCGACTAGGATCAGACTGAGCATATGTGCAGGCTGATCTTAGTCCATACTTCCTGCCAAAACAAAAATATTCAAGGTTCACCATGACAAGGGTTAATATTCTTACATTGCATGGATAGAGTTAAAGATATTGGATAAATGTTATAATATGATATTCCTTATGTATCAGTCATTATAGTAAGCAATTGCCTTCTGGGTAAAACAAATCTGTCAACCTGTTTTAACCCATTACTAGACAGCAAAATTTTAGACTGATCCAAACTGAGAGGAGTTTCAGACGACAATTCAAATTATATGAAATTTTAGATTTTTTCAACTTTCTAGATAGAAAACATTGTGTAAAATGAAGAAATTGCTTGGGTCAAGCAATTCCTTCATTTTATGCAATGTATTCCCAATTATTTTTCTTGAGAGGCATCAAAAGGTATCATCTAGTGGGAATGGGTTAAATGCAGAACAGGTATGAAAATAACCCTATTTTATCAATGTTAAGCTGTAGCTGTATTTGTTATTTAATATTCACTTGCTTTTGACCTGTCAGGAAGATGAGAAGGGATAATTGGAGAAATGTGGAAAGTATTGTCCCTTGTCAGTTAGCACACATTGTGCGGGCAGTAGAAACCTCCTATATGGCAGGTTTTCTGAATGTCTACCTTAAGATACCAATGCCCACACAATCCCTCCAAAAGCTTTGGAAAACATGGAAATTGAAGAAAGTGCTTGTATCAAGTAATTTCTTCATTTTCCACAATATTTTCTATCTAAAAAGACGAGAGAAAAAAATTCAACTTGAAATTTTTGCCTGCAGCTTCTTTCAATTTAGATCAGTCTAAACTTTTGTTGTGTGGGAATGGGTTAATTTTCAAGTACACACCCTGCTTTGCCTGTATGGACCCAATCCTGTTCCAATATTTGTTTATGATGTATCCTGACGATAAAGTTTTAAACTAGTCCAAATTGAACAACTTGCCAACAATGTTTCAATTTGTGCTTAAATGAAAAATAAGTGCCAAATAGGATATAAAACATTGTGAAAAAGGAGAAATTCCGCCTTTACCCACAAAGTTTTCCATAATTATATTACCTCAGGGCATCAAAAAGCGTCATTGTGCTTTAATGGTTTAAAATATTTCAAGAAGGTCCTTTATAGCAGGCCATGCATGTAAAAATAGACTCAGTGTTTTATCCACCATTTCATATGAGCAAAAATAAAACACATTAAGAAACTTGAAGGTGGCTTATTATGTTCTTTATATCCTTGTCCAGAAACTTCATGATTTTATTTTCCCTGACGTCTTTTCCATATTTACATGGAAACAATGAACTAGACGTATGTCGGTTTGTAGGTAAGCTGGTCAGTGGAACAAAGCTTGGCCCCAGTTTTTAACTTGACACTTAATAGAACTAGGTTTACAAAATTTGGAGCAGACATTCTTCTCAGTTTTAAGATGATTCCTCATGACTTTCAAATCAATCAATTAAAGGTTACGGTCATATGGTAACCTTGAACTTAACCTTTTGTTACACAAAACATTGTCCGGACAACTTGACACAGAATACTGATAGAACCATCACCTTTGCCACAGACACACATTTCTGGGTGTTGATGATCCTTATTGATCTTCAGATCAATCAATTGAGGTTTATAAACTATAATGTTTGACAGATTGAGTTAAAAGTTAAAGGAATTATCAATACCCCCCCCCCCAAAAGCTATTAATTCTGCGTCCGCTATCATCATAGAGAAGGTTTGACCTTGACGTTCAACAATCCAAAGATGGGTGCCTGCACCAAATTTGCTGATCCTAGCTCTACTTGTTGTCAAGTTATCCTGGACAAGGTTTGGTGTATCAATGGTCAAGTTCAAGGTCACCCTGTGTTTACTGACTGAACTATTAACCGAGCAACTGACATGGACAAAGCAATGTATCACCAACAGACAAGAGAGAAATTGAGCAATGGGCAGAATAGAACATTTTAAATTGATGCTGAAACAATTGAACAATTTCCATAAGTTCAAGGGAACAACTCATTTGGTTATCCTTCTACAACAATAGCTATGAACTTTCTGGGTTGAAAAATTCTGTTAAAGAAATTGCTTGGCTCATTTTACACAATGTTTTCCTAATTATTTATCTTGAAGGGCATCAAAAAGTATCACTGTGTAGGAACAGCTTTAAAACCCAACAACGTACATTTTGATGGAAACCTTGAATATGATATTTTATCATCACTTAAATTTGCAATAGCTCATCAAAGACAAAATGTTTGCAAGAACTCTGGACGATGGTGAGTACTAAGCATGGGAATTTTGTTTGAATGTGACGTCAGTGAAAGAATGAATGGGATTTTACAACTTAGAAACAGCTGAGATCAAGTAGTGTGTTAAAAATTGATTTAGAAATTTTGTGTTATATAGTGCCAACCATAAAAGGAATATATTAACCCAATCCCAAACAACAAAATTTTAGATGGGTCCAAACTGAAAGAATTTGCGGATGGCAATTTTAATTTGATGAAATTTTAAAAGTCTTTTGGGGTAGAAAACATTTTGGTAAAATGGAGAAATTCCTTGCTTTATTAAGCATCTTTCTTCAGGGGCATAAAAAAGTAGGATTGAGTAGGAGTGGTTTAAAGACTGTTTATGATAGAAGTAAATGGTCTATATAAATAATCTGACGACAACTAAGGTAAATGATTCTCACAGTTCAAGAGATACCAATGGACAAGTCCCCCAACTGGAAAATTTGAAAAGTTTTTAATGGAAGGTAAGACTTATATAATGGATCAATAGAAAATAAGACAATAAGATCAATAGTAATTAAATATGATCGTAATGGTTTGAATAATCAATGTGAGCACAAAGATACACCAGCTCTTCGAAGATCAGGAGCAACCCATGGAAAAGTTCCCCTTTCGGAAAACTCAGTTCTTGAATGGATTGACAGATAAAGAATAAAATAATAAAAGGTAAAATCATCATATCAACAGTAAATGAGGTATTGGATGTATGTTAGGCATGAATGTACAGGTCTGTATAATCCAGTTATATGCTAGGCAAAATAAAAGTGTGAACAACAACAAAGAGCAATTACTCAAGAACTAAGTCATGTAGATTTATGGTTCTTGGGCAACAATCCATATTAACAACGCTCATACTCACTTTTCATGGATAGCATCTTAAAAGAACAATACCTTCAAATAAATCTACAAAAATATGAGCGTTCAATGTTAGCCCAACTTCAATACAGCATTTTTCTATTAAGGGTTGAGACTAGTAGATACGTTGGTAAACAAGTGGACACACAAATATTTGTATGTTGTAATTCCCAACAGGTCAAAGACGAAATCCACTTTGTTATAAATTGTGACTTTTTAGCTCACCTGAGCACGAAGTGCTCTTGGTGAGCTATTGTGATTGTTCATTGTCTGGCGTCCGTCCATCTGTCTGTCCGTCCGTCTGTTCACAATTACAAAAAAATCTTCTCTTCCTAAGCTAACCATAGAATTTCAACCAAACTTCACAGAAATGATCCTTAGGTCATGCTCTTTCAAAATACTTCAAAGAACTGAAATCCATGAAGAGCTTTGGTTGCCATGGCAATGGAAAGAAAAACTTAAAAAATCTTCTCCTCCCAAGCCTTAAGGCCTAGAGCTACGATATTTGATATTAATCATCATCTATTGACCCTCTACCAAAATACTTCAAAGAATTACTGTATTCTGAAAATTAGCCCCTTTCTGTGCGATCACTGATTTTATATAGAAATAAAGAAGGAAATCTTTAAAAATCTTCTTCTCCCAAACCATAAGGCCTAGAGCTTTGAAATTTGGTGTATAATAATACCTATTGACCCTGTATTAAAATACTTCATAGATTTACCATATTCTGAAAAAAAAGCCCTTTTCTGTGCAACCCCAGAAAGGAATAAAAAAGGATATCATAGAAGATGTTCTCCTTCTAAACCATTAGGCCTAGAGCTTTGATATTTGGTATGTATTAATGCCTATTGACCCTCTACTTAAGTACTTCAAAGAAATACCATATTTTTGAAATTAGCTCAATATGGTTGGATCTTAACTTAACTAGGAGAATTTTTTTTAAAAACTATTCTTCTCGAAAATGGTTAGGTGTAGGGCTTTGATATTTTGTATATATAATAGAGCCTTGAGGCATCATACTCAGGGGAACAATATAGGACCATCATGGTCCTCTTGTATGATAATTTACACAAGGAAATATTCAATAGTAACCTAATTTCAGGTGACTTTAGATCACTTACAGCAGCACAAAAGTATATCTTCTGCAAAACTATGCTCGAAAGCTTTCAAAATTTTTAGTTAGGGCATATGCTGCGAGGAGGAAGAATGTTCTTTTAATTGAGGCTTGGATGGTATTATTAGTTAATCGGTTATTATCATTATGTCTTAGAACCACTGTCAAAAATTAGGACTCTATTATTGACTTAGATACATTCAGCTTGCTTTGGAAACCTCGTAGCTACAGCTTGAAAAGGCCATAGTGGCAGTGTTTTGCAGGCAATGCAGGGATAAACTATATAAAAGAACCATCTTTGGGTAAGGAGAAATTGCTTGACATATGCTATTTTACTCATTCACACTTCCAATTTCAAGGTAATTAGTTGTATCCTTATTTCCATCCCTGTTATTTCATATATGTTTCTACAACATTCTTTCAATATTGACCATTCAATATGGACTTAAGTGGGCTAAGTTATATAATCAGGTGTTAATAAGCTCATTACATTTAGGGTATGTATCTCTTATCAAACAAGAGGCCCAGTGGACCTTAACGGTCACCTGAGTAAAAGAGCACCAAGACAAGTGATTTTGTTTGAAAGAATTAGAAAAAGGTTTGGTTGAAATACCCTTAGTAGTTCTTGAGAAGAAGATGAAAATGTTTAAAAGTTACCAAAAATGACCCCCTTTTGGTCCCCATTTAAGGCAACCCTGACCTCCAGCCTTTTAATTTTCACAAATCTGTATAATCAGTACCCAATGATGCTTTTCACCAAGTTAGTTTGAAATTGGCTTAGTCCTTCCTCAGAAGAAGGTGAAAATGTGAATTTTTTAACATGATGAACTTTGACCTCTGGGTGTGGCCCCATACATGACCCCAGGGGCATGAATTTCACAATTTATAATATACCTGTCCTAGTTGTCATGCATACAGAATATTTAAGCTCATGCATTAACGGTTTATTAGAAGAAGATTTTTAAAGAAGTACCAAAAATTACCCCTTTTTGGCCCCTATTTGGGCCCCTATGACCCCCAGAACCCCTATTTTCACAAACTTGAATTGGCATCCCCCAATGATGCTTTCTACCAAGTTTGGTTGAAATCCGCCCAGTAGTTCTTGAGAAGAAGATGAAAATGTTTAAAAGTTACCAAAAATTTCCCCCTTTTGGTCCCCATTTTAGGGCCCCATGACCCCCCAGCCTTTTCATTTTCACAAATCCGAATAACCATTACTAAATGATGCTTTTCACCAAGTTTGTTTGAAATTGGCTTTGTACTTCATCAGAAGAAAATGAAAATGTGAATTTTTTAACATGATGAACTTTGACCTCTGGGTGTGGCCCCATACATGACCCCAGGGGCATGAATTTCACAATTTATAATATACCTGTCCTAGTTGTCATGCACACAAAACATTTAAGCTCTGGCATTAACAGTTTATTAGAAGGAGATTTTTAAAGAAGTACCAAAAATTACCCCTTTTTGGCCCCTATTTGGGCCCCTATGACCCCCAGAACCCCTATTTTCACAAACTTGAATTGGCATCCCCCAATGATGCTTTCTACCAAGTTTGGTTGAAATCCGCCCAGTAGTTCTTGAGAAGAAGATGAAAATGTTTAAAAGTTACCAAAAATGACCCCCTTTTGGTCCCCATTTTAGGGCCCCCTTACCCCACAGCCTTTTTATTTTCACAAATCTGAATAACCATTACCAAATGATGCTTTTCACCAAGTTGGTTTGAAATTGGCTTTGTACTTCATCAGAAGTAGATGAAAATGTGAATTTTTTAACATAATGAACTTTGACCTCTGGGTGTGGCCCCATACATGACCCCAGGGGCATGAATTTCACAATTTATAATATACCTGTCCTAGTTGTCATGCACACAAAATATTTAAGCTCTGGCATTAACGGTTTATTAGAAGAAGATTTTTAAAGAAGTACCAAAAATTACCCCTTTTTGGCCCCTATTTGGGCCCCTATGACCCCCAGAACCCCTATTTTCACAAACTTGAATTGGCATCCCCCAATGATGCTTTCTACCAAGTTTGGTTGAAATCCGCCCAGTAGTTCTTGAGAAGAAGATGAAAATGTTTAAAAGTTACCAAAAATTTCCCCCTTTTGGTCCCATTTTTAGGGCCCCATGACCCCCCAGCCTTTTCATTTTCACAAATCCGAATAACCATTACTAAATGATGCTTTTCACCAAGTTTGTTTGAAATTGGCTTTGTACTTCACCAGAAGAAAATGAAAATGTGAATTTTTTAACATGATGAACTTTGACCTCTGGGTGTGGCCCCATACATGACCCCAGGGGCATGAATTTCACAATTTATAATATACCTGTCCTAGTTGTCATGCACACAAAACATTTAAGCTCTGGCATTAACAGTTTATTAGAAGGAGATTTTTAAAGAAGTACCAAAAATTACCCCTTTTTGGCCCCTATTTGGGCCCCTATGACCCTCAGAACCCCTATTTTCACAAACTTGAATAGGCATCCCCCAATGATGCTTTCTACCAAGTTTGGTTGAAATCCGCCCAGTAGTTCTTGAGAAGAAGATGAAATGTTTAAAAGTTACCAAAAATGACCCCCTTTTGGTCCCCATTTTAGGGCCCCCTTACCCCACAGCCTTTTTATTTTCACAAATCTGAATAACCATTACCAAATGATGCTTTTCACCAAGTTGGTTTGAAATTGGCTTTGTACTTCATCAGAAGAAAATGAAAATGTGAATTTTTTAACATAATGAACTTTGACCTCTGGGTGTGGCCCCATACATGACCCCAGGGGCATGAATTTCACAATTTATAATATACCTGTCCTAGTTGTCATGCACACAAAATATTTAAGCTCTGGCATTAACGGTTTATAAGAAGAAGATTTTTAAAGAAGTACCAAAAATTACCCCTTTTTGGCCCCTATTTGGGCCCCTATGACCCCCAGAACCCCTATTTTCACAAACTTGAATTGGCATCCCCCAATGATGCTTTCTACCAAGTTTGGTTGAAATCCGCCCAGTAGTTCTTGAGAAGAAGATGAAAATGTTTAAAAGTTAACGGACGACGGACGACAGACGACGACGGACAAACGATGATTGCAATAGGTCACCATGACCATTCGGTCAGGTGACCGTAAAATCTGGTCCTTCTCACTCAACTTACTTCTATGGGGCAGCAGATCAATTGTTAGATATAACAAGATGCCACTATCTAACCCATGTCTGCTGCATATGCATTGCCATCCACTGACTCTATATAAATGCTCTTTTCACGATTGCTATTATATGCTTTAAGTATTTGATACTTTAAGTATGACAAAAACAAAACTGCATAATTTCAAATCAATCACATTTGAGATTCCTGGACAAAGATCTTGACACTGCTCATATACCTGCCAGTCCACCTGGACACCCATGAGTGATGTCACATCTTAGGTAGGCAAATAAAAAGGAAACAAGAGGACCATGATGGTCCTTGATCGCTCACCTGAATTGTCTGCTATTAAAATACAAGAGGACCAAGATGGTCCTAAATCGCTCCCCTGAGTATGATGGTTCATGGCTTTATGATATAAACAAAATAGCAAACCCTCTGGAGAAGATGTTTAAGGAATTCTCTTTTAATCCTAGATATATTGATTATCCCACCATATAGCACTAATTTCCTGAATATGGTAATGCTTTGAAGTATAGTCATCAATACATACCAAGTATAAAAGCTCTAGGCCCAATGGTTTAGGAGAAGAAGGTTTTCAAAGATATCATTATTTATTCCTAACTAAAGTTGGGGATTGCAAAGAAAAGGACTAATTCTTTTAAGTAATTTTGTAGAGGATCAATGGTTTTGGAGAAGAAGATTTTTAAAGATTTCCTTCTTTATTCCTTTGTAAAATCAGGGTTCCCACAGAAAAGGGCTAATTTTCAGAGTATGATAATTCTTTGAAGTATTTTGGTAGATGTTCAATAGATGATGATATGTACCACATATCAAAGCTCTAGGCCTTATGGTTTTGGAAAAGAAGTGTTTTAAAGATTTCCTTCTTTTATTCTTTGTAAAATCAGGGATTGTCCAAAAGAGGGCTAATTTTCAGAGTATGACAATTCTTTGAAGTATTTTGGTAGAGAGTCAATAGATGATGATTTGTACCAAATATCAAAGCTCTAAGCATAATGATTTGGGAGGAGAAGATTTTTTAAGATTTCCTTCTTTTATTCTATGTAAAATCAGGGATTGCCCAAAAGAGGGCTAATTTTCAGAGTATGACAATTCTTTAAAGTATTTTGGTAGAATGTCAAACTGTCAATAGATGATGATTTGTACCAAATATCAAAGCTCTAGGCCTTATGGTTTGGGAGAAGATTTATAAAGATTTCCTTCTTTTATTCTATGTAAAATCAGGGATTGCCCAGAAGAGGGCTAATTTTTAGAAAAGGGTAATTCTTTGAAGTATTTCGGTAGAGGGTCAATAGATGATGATTTTAACAATGATTATCAAAGCTCTAGGCCTTATGGTTTGGGACAAGAAGATTTTAAAAGATTTCCTTCTTTATTTCTATGTTTGATCAGGGATCACAAAGGAAAGGGCTAATTTTCAGAGTATGACAATTTTTTTAAGTATTTTGGTAGAGGGTCAATAGATGATGATTTGTACCAAATATCAAAGCTCTAGGCATAATGGTTTGGGACAAGAAGATTTTAAAAGATTTCCTTCTTAATTTCTATGTTAAATCAGGGATCACAAAGAAAAGGGCTAATTTTCAGAATACGGTAATTCTTTGAAGTATTTTGGCAGAGGGTCAATAGATGATGATTTGTACCAAATATCAAAGCTATAGGCCGTACTGCTTGGGAGGAGAAGATTTTTAAGTTTTTTCACTTCCTTGCCATGGCAACCAGAGTTCTCCATGGATTTCTTTGAAGTATTTTGAAAGAGCATGACCTAAGGATCATTTCTTTGAAGTTTTGTTGAAATTCCATGGTTAGTTTAGGAGGAGAAGAATTTGTAATAGTGAACGGACGGACAGACGGACGGACGATGACTGATCACAATAGCTCCCCCAGAGAACTTGGTGCTCACGTTAGCTAAAAATGCAACTAGAGACAAATAGCTCTTACCAGTTTCATGAAGATTTAGCCAAAAATGTGACTTCTATATCGTAAAAAAAGAAACTGTCATTATGGCCCCTTTCCCTGTGTTTTCCTGTAGAACCTTCCAATAATCTATTAGGTTCATGTTTATGACCTGACAATTATCCTGACCAAGTTTCATGACAAATGAGCCAAAATTATGGCCTCTAGGTTGTTAACAAAGAAATTGCCATTATGGCCCCTTTTCCTGTGTTTTCAAAAAGAACTTTCCTATAATCAATAGGGTTCATCCTTGTGACCTAACAATTATTCTGGACAATTTTCATGAAGATTGAGTCAACATTGCAGCCTCTAGAAAGTAAACAAAGAAATTGTCATTAAGGCCCCATTTCCTGTGTTTTCCAAAAGAACCTTCCCATATTTAATAGGGTTCATCCTCGTGACCAAATCATAATTCTAGCCTAGTTTCATGAAGATTGAGCCTCAATTGTGGCCTGTAGAGTGTTAATAAAGGAATTGTCATTAGGGCCCTTTTCCTGTGTTTTCCAATAGAACCTTCCCATAATCAACAGGGTTCATCCTCATGACCAAACAATTATTCTGACCAAGTTTCATGAAGATTGGGTCAAAACTGTGGCCTCTAGAGTGTAAACACTTCAATTTTTGACACCGCAATATGGACGAAAGACTTTGTTCTCTGGTGAGCTTAAAAGGGTCACCATTGATATGAAAAATCTGTCTCAGAAAACAAAGAATAATCCATAACAACTGTCACATGTATTTTCAGTTCAATGGAGAATCTTATGTATATAGGGTCAAAACACTTACAATTATTTAAGAGTTATTTCTTTTTCAGGCACTAAACACATTACCACACAACAAAATTTTAGATTGATCAAAATTGAAAGATGCTACATTTTTGCCTTAAAGGGTGGAAAATATTTTGGACATTTAAGAAATTGCTTGTAACAAGCAATTTCCTTAACATTTTTCTTGAGGAGTGTGAAATGGAGTTGTGTAGGCATGGGTTAAAGGAATGGCTCTATGAACTCAGTCATGGGTGTGTTTTCAACTCATCATTTGACTCATCATAAAATGCATTATGCATTTTAGCCCATTCCCACACAATAAAATTTTAGACCGGTCCAAATACAAAGAAGTTGCAGACAACAATTTAAAGTTAATGATATCTTTGGAATCTTTGTCTCTATTGGGATAGAAAACATTGTGGATAATGAAGAAATTGCTTGTACCAAGCAATTTCTTCATTCTCCACAATGTTTTCCAAAGCTTTGATATTGAGGGGCGTTTAAAAGCGTCATCGTGTGGGAATGGGTTAAAAGAATGTCATATAAGCATGCTTCTTTTACATTTCTCAATTATTTTATTCAAGAAAACATTTTGAGATCAGAAATTGCTGTAACAAGCTGTTTCATTTTTTTCTATCTGATAGCTATTTGTATGTCTTATGATAATGGGTTAATGCACTAACAACTATCAAAGTTTGTTTTTGCATTAATCAAGTCTACTTATTAACCCATTCCCAGACTGCAAAATTTTTTAGACGAAATTGGATGAAGTTGCAGACAACATTTCAAATTAGAAAATAAGTGCCAAATAGGCTAGAAAACATGTGAGAAAGGACAAAATGCTTGTTGCAAGCAATTTCTCCTTTTCACAAAGTTTGTTTATTTCTTCAGGGCATCAGAAAGCATGACTGTGTGGTAATGGATCAAGGTGATGGGCTTAGCAAATTTTTTTCATTTTTTTCCTTCAATAATGACAAGTAAATTTTGTGTTTCCTTACACTTTTATTGACATGGATTTGTTCATCTTATAATCACAGATATATTTCACACTATCACAAAAAGCATCAATATATATAGAAAAAAAAATTGTCATGAAAATGATGGGACATTGTTGTTTATTTATCACTCACTTGTTACACCTGGATAGAGCTAAATTTTCAATCAGGAAGGTTTTAACCCTTTCCTGGTTAATCCCTGGTTTTTAACGTTCCTACGATTTTATAGTTGAGTAAACATTGTGGGAAAAGAAGAAATTGCTTGTCACAAGCAATTTCTTCTTTTTCCACAATATTTTCTACTCCACCCAATGGTTATTTTGTAAATTAAATCCACTTTTAAATGTCGTCTGCAAAACTTTGATATTGGACGGGTCTAGAATTTTGAAAAACAGGATAGGGTTATTCTTTGTCATACTGCCTATGAAAATTGCATTAACCCTTGTGATACTCAACCCTGAATATTCCTGTGTTGGCAGGAAGTCTAGATAAAGATCAGCCTGCACATAAGTGCAGTCTGATCTTTGTCTAAACCCCTTGCTCATGCCTAAAAGCTTGATGAGTTTTTACAATAAATTTTTAAATTACCGGTACCATTTATCCCAAATAACTGTGCATTGTGGCTGAAAGATTTCTTTTGAAAATCAATTTAATAAATAACTCTGGCTTAACCCTTTCCTGTACAAACCTGGGATTTTAAGTTGCAGCCATTTTATATTAAAGAAAATATTGTGGAAAAAGGAGAAATTGCTTGTAACAAGAAATTTCTCCTTTTACCACAATATTTTCTACCATATAAGGTTGTTTCATTTCAAATTTCATCCTATGTCTAAGATGGTCTGCAACCTCTTTCAATTTGGACCTGTTTAAACTATTAAAAAACAGGAAAGGGTTAAACAGGACATACAAGTGGTGTAGACAAAGATATGCAGCCTATCAAAACAGAAATTTTGCAGGTTCAGCATGACAAGGGTAACCTTATTAGTTAGGGAAGCTAAAAAACGTTACATGCTAAAATCATTAACAAACTAACAATGTAGACTGGTCTTTTTGCATTACCTGGGCAGATACAAAAATTGTTGACAAATTGAATGCAAGGGTTACCCAATTGTGATGCTCATATTTCATTTATACAATATGAATTTATTAACAAACACTTCATATAACAAGAGTTCTCTTTCTGGCCAACTTGTAACTTGACCTTCATCTGTGACCTTTACCTTGAAAAAATCCAAACAAATTCATAACAAGTATTTGTCAAGAGAAACAATTGTGTCCTGCAACTTTGAGAATTCATCCATACATGTAGAATATACATTGTATCTTGCAAATAATTGTACAGTCGAACCGGTCTTAAGCAAGCTGTCAAGGGATTTGCCAAAATCACTTGTTTAAGACAGGTGCTTGCTTAATACAGGTCGGCCTGTCAAGGTGGTGGCCAGATATTTGTATAACAAAAAGATTGGGTGGCTAGAAAGTTTTTTTTTTTTTTTCATAGTAAATAAATAACAAGAGAACAGCTCATCCAAACATCTTTTTTAAATTTTGGTAAGAATACTGGTAGGCCTATATGCTCATAAAATGGATTAGATTATCAATCGAAATGAAAAAGGTTCAAAGGTTCAAATCAGATTAAAATACTCAAACGATCGTGATTATTTTTTGCAAAGAATGAACAATTGACATAATATCAGCCGGTCAATTGAGAATCAGTCTTCTCGATATTTTTGATTATTGCGGACAACACTATATTTCAATTAAATTCCAATAGGAATCTAGTCAGAATTAGTCTTTGGGTGAGTTTGTTTACTCATTTCTCACCTCTAAAATTGCAAACAAACTCTGTATGAAAACAAAATAGATTTCTTTCCGAGAACAGTAATTTCGATTGTCGATTAATCTATATTGATAAAGTATGAATAACATATTCATAAAAGTCAATCACTGAATAAGAGCAATATAACAAAACTAGGCATTTTGATGAACACCTGTTAATTGGCGATGCCTGTGAATGTTTATCTGATTCTGACACTTGAATAGATAAACTGAAAACAATTATGCGTCGTGATGGTTACTTATCCATGAAAATTGCCAACGGCCAGAAATTGACTGTAAACTCAGGTTATTTCAAAGAATGGGACACGATTCTGACGGCCGTTGATCTCATTTTAAAGGTGCTTGTTGAATACAGGTAAAATTTAGTGTAAATATGATCGGGGGACATTGAACTGGCTGTTTAAGACAGGTGCACGCTGAATGGAGGTGACCGGATGACCAGGTTTGACTGTATCTTGAAAGCAAGGTCACCTGACCTTGAGTTTTGACCATGAGTTTTGACCTTGAGCTTATCCATACAAACATTTTGCATAGCAGTACTAGTCATTATTGGGAATGGGGAACAACTGTGTCAAGGTATTTTGAAATTGATCTATAAATCTAAAAGGCAAGACATTCAGTTGTGACCTTTATCTTGGAGATAGGAAACTTGGAGATAGGAAACAAACTTTTTGTGCAACCTTTTCCTTTGACAGCCTTATTCTTGTGGGAACCATCTATAAATTAGTACAAATGTATCCAGCAAATAAATATTTGACTCTTTCAGGATTTGAACCCAGGACCTCTCTGTCCTGAAGCAAACACTCTACCACATCGCTATAAATGCTAGCTTGTACGGCAAGGCAGTATAAGCACCCCTTGTACACTACCCTGCTTCACAAACATTCTTTGAAATAGTGACCAGTATAGTGGTAAAATGAAAATTGTCATTAGGCCATCTCTACCTTGATATTGGCTAGAATGTCTTCATATCCAACAGGGATCTTCCTCCTTATCATAAAAACATTCTCAGCAAGTTTGAGAAAAAATGAGCCCAAACTGTAACCCCCAGAATGATAGAACAGTTTGACCAGTAGGGTGGTAACACTGAATGTTGATTGACCAATAATGGACATTCAAGTATGTTAACATCAGGTGATCTAAAAAGCTAAATAGATGGATAGGTGCACAGGAATCATGCCATTGCAAAACCCAGTAGAGCTTTTTAAAAAATTAAATACAACCAACGGTATAAATCTATCAACAAAAATAAATTTCTTAACAATGTATTGTATAAATGCCATATTTTGGCAGCTGAAACATGCCAAAAAATGTCCACACATAAATCACAATATATAACTTACAACCATTTTAAGGTAAAGCACAATGCAAAATATAACACAATACAGATAACAAGAGGTCAAAATAGGACCTTACACATCCAACTGAATTATGAAGCTTTGTTTTATTAACCCTTTCCCATATAAACCCGGGATTTTACATTGCTGCAGTTTTATACTAGGGAAAACATTTTGGAAAAAGAAGAAATTGCTTGTAACAAGCAATTTCTCCCTTTTTCACAATATTTTCTGCCACATAGGATTTTTTCATTTCACATTGCATCCATCTTTTATTGTCGACTGCAACTTCCTTCAATTTGAACTAGTCTAAAATTTCATAAAACAGGAAAGGGTTAAGGCCCTTTTTCTAGGGATAAAATGAAACCCAATCTCATTATCTTTGACAGCTCTTGTCATAACCTATTCTAATTTGAGCATGAAGTGAAACAAGTTAATAAGTCACTTTTGATGATGAACTTTACAAAAAACAAGAGTCCAATGAAGGGTTAACCCATTACCAAATGGCAAAACTGTATACCAGTCCAAATTGAAAGGAGTTATAGAAGATAATCATGAGTTTA
Organism: Fragum fragum; assembly: GCA_946902895.1. Lineage (NCBI taxonomy): Eukaryota > Metazoa > Mollusca > Bivalvia > Cardiida > Cardiidae > Fragum > Fragum fragum. The sequence continues at coordinate 85,726,102 of OX336365.1, forward strand.
TGAAAATTAAGATTTTTTTCAACTTTCTGATGAGAAAACATTGTGTTAAATGTAGAAATTGCTTGGTTCAACCAATTTCTACATTTTACACAATGCATTCCTAATTGCTTTTCTTGAGGGGTATCAAAAAACATCATGGTGTGGGAATAAATCCCTACAAACAACCTGTGAGACTTCAAAGGAAATCCGATCAAATTTCTGGGCTTAATCTTGTACATGATTAACAAAATTTGGCTTAACCCATTACCACATGACAAAATTTTAGACTGGCCCAAATTGAAAGAAGATTTTAGGTTGATGAAATCCTAAAATTCTTTGTCTATTGGAGAAGAAAACATTATGGATATTGAAGAAATTGCTTGAAACAAGTCTTTTCTTCTATGTTCACAATGTTTTTCAAAGCTATTTTCTAGTAAAGTGTAAAAGGAGTCACTGTGTGGAAATGGATTAAACTACAGGCAATCCCACCTCTTGGTAGTCACTCAACATTCATTTCAAATGTGCTCATTCAATAAAAAAAAGGTACTTTAAAATATATGCTGAAACAACTTCTACATTGTAAGTAGATAAATATAAGAAAAGGAAGGCTTCCAAATAAGATTTTTGATAAAAAAGTTGAAATTTTTTGTAATGATGATATGATAATATTTAAGACATGCCGTAAAACATTTCAACTTCAAACTAGAGTAGCCTATAAACATGAAATATAAGGTGGTTTTAATGTGAATCTATAACAAATGGATGCAGATGGACAACCAATGGTCATGCTTATCTTTATTTCTTATTTAGAAAAAAGTGGTCAATATGATTTTGGATAAGTACAAATAAAATATCTTAAAATTTTCAACAACCGTGCTTCAATTTCTTTTCAAGCTTGCGAGGTACTATCAAATACTGTTGAATCCTGTTAATCGCAACAACAATTTGTCAATATCTATCTTACAACTAACTTTAAGTTGCTATAAGTTGCTGGAAAACTGTCCACTTCAAGTGAAATTATGTCTGGAGTACCTCAATGATCTGTTCTTGGTCCCATTTTATTTATTATCTATATAAATGATTTACCTTTGTATCTATATATATCATCCGCAGATCTCTTTGCAGATGACACTATAATTTGTGCTTTTGGGTCAACATTATAAAATGTAACTGAATCTCTTCAAACAAATCTTGATGTAATAGAAAAATGGTGTCATAGAAACACAATGCTCCCAAACCCTAATAAAACAAAAGCCATGATCATAGCTCCATCAACTAAAAGTACTAATCTACTGAACATCCAACAAATGAATGATCTTCTACTTTGTAACCAGTCTGTGGAATTTTCTGACAATGAGAAATTACTTGGTGTACATGTTGACAAAAATTTAAACTGGAAAGTCCAAGTAGAGAAGGTCCTTCGAATTAAAACTATGTTAGATATACATACGCGAAAGCTATTTTACAATGCATATATTCTCCCCCATATTGACTACTGTTGTTCCATTTGGGGTAATTGCAATGAAAATCTCCTGAATTCTATGTAAAAATTCCAAAAACAAGCTGCTCTAATCATTTTGGATAAATCTTTAGATATACCAAGTGAAGAACTTTTTCAAGTACTAAACTGGATGAAATTTAAAGACAGAATTACATATAAAAAAGCTATACTTGTCTATAAATCAAATAATATGGCACCTTTTTACATGTCTGAACTTTTACAAAAAATCTTTTTCTTATTCCAGACTAAAGCTATGGAATGCCATACCTCTCCATTTTAGGAATAGTCCCAACTTGAAGAGTTTTAAGTCATCATACCTTACATGGTGGCATTCCATGGGTAAGTCAGCAGGTTAATCTCCCTTATGCCAGAGTTCGAGCAAAATCTGAGTCAATGCCTATCTACTCTATGTTTATGCCTTCATTCTACATTTTTACTGCAATTTCATTCTAGTGAAAATCTCAATTATTTACTTTTTTTTCCTATTGTGTATATTTCATGTGTCTACGTTCTATTTCATGTTCTGTTGTAATTATTGTATATTGTTTGTATGTGTAAATGCATTCACAGAGGCCCACAGGGAAGACTGGGTTTACCCAAACTGTGCAGCCTTTTTAAATAAAGTCTTTATTATTACTATATTATTATTATTATAATATAAGTTTTTTGTTCTCTATTTTCTTGGTCTAAGTAGTGTCCTTTTTTAAGCTAATCCATTACCAGACAACAAATTTTAGACTGATCCAAATTGAAAGAAGTTGCAGATGACAATTTTTAGCTCATGGAATTTATTAAATCTTTGTCTATTTGGGTAGAAAAGAATGTGGATAATGAAGAAATTGCTTGAATCGAGCAATTTCTTCATTTTTCTATATGTTTTCCACAGGATTTTGCCTACGGGGGCGTCAAAAAGTGGGATCGTGTGGTAAAGGACTAACAACAGGCCTATTATTGAACTTAATGAGACAGCATTATTTTGAGACAGAAAAAGATAAAATCAACAAAAGAACATCATTTTTCTGAAGTCTGACTTCCTTTCAAATTTCAAAAAGAATGATCATGATGGCCGAACACATTTTCTGTGAAAATATCAAGTGAATCTGGTAAGACTTCATTTTTTTATTAACCCATTTCAATACAATTACCCTTTTTGACGTCCCTCATGTGAAAAATTTGAAAAAACATTTATGAAAATGAAGAAATGGCTTGTTACAAGGCATTACTTCATTATCCAAAATGTTTTCTACCCAAAAAGAAGAAGATATTTTGAATTTCATTAGCCATAAATTGTTGTCTGCAATATCTTCGATTATACACCAGGCTAAAATTTTGTCTTCTGGTCAATCAGGTCCCTTTTCTCATTGTTTCCCTAGGATCTCTCCAATTATGAAAGGGAGTATTCCATTAATCATAGAAATACCCTGTGAGAGTTTGAAAAATTCAAAATAGACAAGTGTTTTAATTAACAAAAAAATAAATATACCTTTATTATGCTTCTGTTTGAGGTCATATACCCTGAATAAAGTATTTTCCATTTATTTTTCAATTCGCCCAGCCCCGAACTTGGAAGCGACAACCAATCAGAATCAAGTAGCTCGATGATTGAGACCGATGATCAAGACAGACATTTCTTAGAACTTATTTTCATTGAAAGTTTGCCAGAAGATATAAATGCATTTGAATTAGATGTACCTTTTTTGCTGTTGCTGTTTTGTTCAGTATTTTGAATTATGCAATTTGTAAGGGTCATTTGTTTCCTGATTCCCAACCTATAAAACTGGTCTAGAAATCTTTTATCTGCTTCATTATTGTAGAGTAGAAAAAATATTCTGATCCATTTCCAATTTTAAACTACCCATCTTCACTGCTTAAAGTGTAAACGTAATTAGACCTTATACTAAATCCATCAAATCTGATTTATTATTATCAACATAGCTTGGCACTTGTTAACTTTTAAACAAACTACTTACATTCAACCTTTTAAAGGTGTATTTATCTCATGTGATGAAAAGTTAATGCACAGATGAGCCAGACAAGTTATTAACTTTTTTTACATGATAACTGCCAGTGGTAGGTCTAGTAGCATGATCTTTGAAGAGATATACATAAAGTGAAAATTGAATAATTAAAAGCAACTGCTGGCTTCATACGACAGATTACGGTTATTCATAGTAATTTTCAAGAACCAATTGCATAGGCAGCCGTTATTCACAGATTGGCTGCTATTATTAGGTGACCCCTAATATAGTTCTGACTGTACTCTTCAGATTTGAACCCATATAGCCCTTTTAATGCTCCCTCAAAGCTTTAACATAATTAAGTTCTATTTTAGGAATTTTTCAACATAGACAAAAATGTTAATGGATTAACGCACAGACAGATAGACCTGATCCACACCATCCCCATAGCTCTTCTGGCATTCAGCAAACATAGCTATAAATGAGCATTTTTATGAAAAATTTGTAAGCTGCTACAATTCTAGCATACAAAAAGTGGGTAGTTGGCCAAGCCCACTTACCTCAGTTCAACTGAGGTAACATGCATCATTGTGTAAAACATTAGATCAAGGACATGACATGAAAAATTGTTTGTTGGCAATCTAAAAAGAATAAGCTGTAGTTTGGACATTAAAATCACATAACAAAGTTTATTTCTAGTCTTCATAAACAATTCAAATGGTAAACCATTCCCACACAATAAAATTTTAGACTGGTCCAAATTGAAAGAAGCTGCATGTGACAATTTCAACTCGATAGAATTCAAATTTTTTTTCCGACTTTTTGAATAGAAAACATAGCTTTTTCTCTTGAGGGACATAACAATGAGGGATTGCGTTTAAATGGGTTAATAAATTTTTGATTGACAGCGATGAACCTAATTGTTTCCTTTTTAGGGATATAAACATTGTGGATAATGAAGAAATTGAAGTAATTATTTCATTTTCCACAATGTTTTCCAAAGCCTTTTTCTTGAGGGACGTAATAGGAGGGATCTTGTGGGAATGGGTTAATGTGACATGACTATAAAACTTCAGCATCATAAATACATTATCTGTAACACATATATCTTTCCCAATTACCAGATGACAAAACTGTAGATGGGTTCAAATTTAAAGTAGTTAAAGGTGACACATTTCACTTCCTGAAATATTAAAATCTTTTGTCTATTTGAAAACATGGTTAACATGGAAAACATGGTAGATAAAGAAACTGCTTGACTCAAGCAATTTCTTCCTTTTCCAAAATGTTTGTCCAAGCTGTTTTCTTGAGTGGTATCAAAAAGATTGTGTGGAAATGGGTTAACGGAAAATTTGTTCTGCGTTTCAGCTATGTAACATAAAAGTTAAAGAATATCTCAAAACCCCTCAATATCAAAGCAAGATCGGTTTGTGAAACACTTACAAAAACTGTCCCAGCCAATTTTCAGGACTATGACTAATACAAGACCTTGACCTTTACAGATGACATTCAAATTGTTACAAAGGCATTTATTTTTCTGAAAAAACAACAAACAACAATAAAGGAACGCAAAAAGTGCTATAACAACAGTTAACCCATTCCCACACAACCAAATTTTAGACTGGTCCAAATTGAAAGAATCTGCAGACTACAATTTCAAGTTGATGGAATTTTAAATGTTTTCATCTTTTTGGATAGAAAACATTGTGGATAATGAAGAAATTGCTTGTAACAAGCAATTTCTTCATTTTCCACAATGTTTTCTAAGGCTATTTTATTGAGGGGCGTAAAAAGGAGGGATTGAGTTGGAATGGGTTAACAATATGCCATGATAAGCCTCTATCAGCCCTTGATTATTGTAGTAAAACTTATGTACATAAGTATTTTAACAAAAATAAATAGTAAAAAATACTATCTTTTGAACACATGATTCAAGCTATCTCCTTATCCTTAATAAACAATAAAATAAAATACTAATCCATTGAAGAAATACATATTCTCTCATCAACCTAAATCATCTTGCTATTTTAGCTCTGAAATATAGAGTATGGAATATTTCAATGCCTTTTAGTCTTCCTTTCAAAATACCTTTTTATAGACTTTGGATATGGCAAAGGCCATTCATACTCATTTGGAACTATACCATCACATTGAGATTCAAAATATGAGAATAATGGGAACCAAATCTTTCTGCGTCTCTTGTCCCTCAACATGAGTGATCGATTATTTGCCAGCGTGTGGTAGTACAGAAAGAGTCTACTAGTGATGTAGAATGCAATGAAAACGTCAATTGAGTAGTGTTCATGGGCAGCTAAAATGAAGAAGATTCCAAACAAATTTGAAACCCAGGCAACTGTGTGGAGAAAGTACATTCTTCTTGGGGCATCTGAAACACAGATAATAAAACTTGCTACAGAATCATTCAATGTTTTTTGACAGGTGTTTAAACTCTTAATTGTTACCACAGGGTAAAATTTTAGACTGATCAAAATTCAAAGAAGCTCCAGACACGAATTTGAATTGGATAGAATTTCAAATATTGCTGCCTTTTATGGCAGAAAACAATGTGGAAGATGAAGACATTGCTTGTATAAAACATTTTCTTCATTTACCACTTTGTTTTCCTGAACTCTTTTCTAAGGGTCATAAAAAAGCAGGCTCATAATTTAATAAATAAAACACATATTCCTGTTGGCTTACTTGCACCCTATCAAACTGCTAAATCCAGCCTTCTTACTTACTGAAAAAAGTGTGGCTAATAGCTAATGAAATTAATGTTTTTTTGCTTTTTTTTTTTAATTCTGGTAACAGAATTTTCTTCATGTTTCATGATATTTTCTACTCTTTCAAATACATGTACATAATCTTGTCATTGGGTCATATACGATATATCTAAATTTTTCTGTAAATTTGGATCAGTCTAGTTTTATTGTGAGTTACTAGGATAACCCATTACTAGATGGCAAAATTGAAAGAAGTTGAAGTTGACAATTTAAAGTTTACGAAATTCAGATTTTTTGAATTTAAACAAGATGTGTTTGTGAAACACGATGCCCCCGAAACAGGAATTCTTTAGAAACAGGTGATTTTTATTTTTTTTTCTTTGTTTAAGGGAAAAGGGTTAAAATTTTGACCTTGACCTTTATCAAATGACCTTCCCAAGTTGCACCTTGTTGAGAACTATCTACATACCAAATATTAGCATTGTAACTTAACTGGGGTTGAAGTTAAAGGTAAATGTTTAGTCGGCAGGTAAAGTTTTTGAGTAACATTTTAGGGAAAAGGGTTAAAATTTTGACCTTGACCTTGATGAAATGACCTTCCCAAGTTGCGCCTTGTTCTGACCTATCTACATACCAAATATTAGCATTGTAACTTAATTAGGGATGAAGTTATAGGAATATGTTTAGTTGGCAGGTTAAGTTTTTGAGTAACATTTTAGGGAAAAGGGTTAAAATTTTGACCTTGACCTTGATGAAATGACCTTTCCCAGTGGCGCCTTGTTGAGACCTATCTACATACCAAATATTAGCATTGTAACTTAATTAGGGATGAAGTTATAGGAAAATGTTAAGTTGGCAGGTTAAGTTTTTGAGTAACATTTTAGGGAAAAGGGTTAAAATTTTTACCTTGACCTTGATGAAATGACCTTCCCCAGTTGCGCCTTGTTGAGACCTATCTACATACAAAATATTAGCATTGTAGCTTAATTAGGGATGAAGTTATAGGAAAATGTTCAGTTGGCAGGTTAAGTTTTGCAGACAGACAGACAGATGGTCAGACAGACGGATGGACAGACAGACACCGTTAAAACAATATGCCCCCGATCTATTGATTCGGGGGCATTAAAAAGATGGGGAAAAATCAAGAAATTGCTTGGTTCAAGCAATTACTTCATTTTTTACAAGGTTTTCAAAGTTATTTTTCGTGGGGGATGTCAAAAAGTATTATTGAGTGGGAATGAGTTAAAAAGCAGTGATTGTATACAAGAAGATAAACCTAATTCACTTTCGCAAGATGAAAGGTTGGAAGTAACTTACATTCTGTAATGAAGAAGTTAAGAAGTGTGATCATGGATGTATGTCCGCTAAACATGTAATCCCCGCATGATTTCACTCCCTGTATTGACATACCAAACCCAATCCAAATCTCATATGTTCTTGTTAACTTGGCGTACCAACTACCAAACTGAAATTATAAGTAAAATCTTTTCACTCATTCCCTTGACGCTTTTGGACACCCCTCACGAAAAAAAAAACAGGGAAAACAATGTGTAAAATGAAGATATTGCAAGCAATATATTCATTTTCCACAATGCTTTCTACCAATAAAGTTGAAAAATCTAAAATTTTATAAACTTTAAAATGATGTCTGCAAATCCTGTCACTTTGGACCAGTCTAAAATTTTGTTTTGTTGGAATGGGTTTATGTTTCTCAATTATGCAACACTTTATGTAAAGAACAACACAACTTCCGATTCTTCCATTGTATTCTATACGAGTCCAAAAATAACTTATCAAATCAAAGCAAAAAATATATATTTTGCAAGTTTATGAATATTTATGGAGTTTATCTTTCAATGAGTGTACATTTTTAATTATATCATAAAGCCCTCAAGAGAACACAGTCTTTATAGGTACATTTAATTTATAATAGGCCTTTAGACATGTATAGCTTTCAATGCTGAATACCAATCATTTTTTCATTAAAAACCTTAAATTAACCCATTAACAGAGGACAACATTTTAGACTAGTCCAAATTGATAGATGTTGCAGATTAAAATTCAAGTTAAAGTAATCTCTTTCTTAGTTTAATCAATGTGGGAATTGAAGAAACTGTTGAAAGCAATTTCTTTATTTTTCACAAAGTTTTCCCAAGCCTTTTTTTTTGAGATGCAGTAGTAAATAGAGGGATTGCGTGATAATAGATTAAGCCATCATGGAAGACAGTCTTCTTTTGGCCATTTTAGCTAAAGCAGGCCTGTAGACATGCACTCCGATTTAAAAAAAAAAGGCCTGTAGACATGCATTCAGCTTAAATAGGCCTGTAGACATGCATTCAGCTAAAAAAGGCCTTTACACATGCATCCAGCTTATGTAGGTCTGTAGATATGCATTCAGCTAAAGTAGGACTACAGACATGAATTTACTAATAGTAGGCCAGAACAAATGAATTCAGATAAAGTGAGCCTGAAGAAATACATTTAGCTAAAGTAGGCCTGAAGACATGCATTCAGATAAAGTAGACCTGTAGACATCAATTCAGCTTAAAAAGGCCTGTAAACTTACATTCAGCTAAAGAAGGCCTGCAGACATGTATTCAGTTAAAGTAGGCCTGTGGACATGCATTCACTTAAATTGAAACTGTAGACATGCATTCAGCTATAGTAGGCCTATAAACATGCATTCAGCTATAGTTGGCATGTAGACATGCATTCAGCTACAGTTGGCATGTACACATGCATTCAGGTACAATTAACATGTAGACATGCATTCAGCTTAAGGTGGCCTGTTAACATGCATTCAGCTAATGTGGGCCTGTAGATATGCATTCATATAAAGTGAGCCTGTAGACATGCCATAATTTAAAGTTGGCCTGTAGAATTGCATTCAGATTAAGTGGGCCTGTAGACATCAATTCAGCTTAAAAAGGCCTCTAGACATGCATTGAGCCTTAAAAAGGCCTGTATACATGGTTTCAGCTAAAGTAGGCCTGTAGAGTGATTGATTGATAGTTTCAGGTTTAATGCCTCTTTTGACAGTATTTCATTCATATGGCGTTATGACAGTGGCTAGTAGGCCTGTAGATATGCATTCACCTACAGTAGGCCTGTAGACATGCATTGAGCTAAAGTAGGCCTATAAACATGCATTCAGCTAAATTAGGCCTATAAACATGCATTCAGTTGAAGTAGGCCTGTAGACATGCATTAAGCTATAGTGGGCATGAAGACCTAGTGGGCCCATAGACATGCATTCAGCTATAGCGTGCATGAGCTATAGTGGGCCTGTAGACATGCATTCAGTTTAAGCGGGTTTGTTTACATGCATCCCTTTCAATGTTGAATACAAATCTCTCTTTATTGCAAATCCTACTTCATGATAAAATTTGGTCATTACTGATTTTCAAATATGTATCAGGCCTAAATTTTCCTGCTTGTCTTATCTTACTATGTCACCTTAAATGGTAGCATCTCTGAACTGATACTGGTATTGACCTAGGTTAGATTGTAGAGAATGACAATGCTGATCAAGGCAGGGTCAAAACTTTTTGTTCTTTTACTCCTTTGTCCCATGCAGAATGCTAATTTCGAGTAACCAACTAGCCATCATTTTTGGAACACTGGGCAGTTCAATTGAGAAACCAAACGGCATTAGATTTCAAAAAATAAGGACAGAGAACAAAAATCAAATATTAGTTTGCAACCTAAATGCTGTAACTACGGCTTTAATTACCTGTTGTTGCAAAATTTAATCTACCAAATCCATAAATTGTTGGACAACAGTCACTACAAGTTTAAATGAATTTGATTTGGTCAACCTATTTTTTAATGACATCGCAAGCAATTTCTTCATTATCCATAATGTATTCTAACCCAAAAGTTAAAGACTCTTAGATTTTTATCAACTATAAATTTTCAACTTCTTTGAATTTGGACCAGTGAGTGATTTTGTCTTCTGGTATTCAGTTGGGTGTTTCCAGATTATGCACAACCAGTCATTAAAAATTCAAGGAAGTTAATGTAACTCTATCAAACCATTCCAACACAACAAAATTTTAGACTGGTCCAAATTGAAAGAAGATAATCTTTGCTTTTTACGTGAGAAAACATTCTGGTCACTTAATAAATTGCTTGTATCACAATATATTCCAAAGCTTTTTTCTTGAGGGGTGTCAAAAGCAGGATTGTGTGGGAATAGGTTAGGCTACATTTGGTACCCCATGATTACCTTCTGATCACATTGTAGATGAAGTCCAGGCACTGACAAAGATGTTATCAACATTGTTACACACCGCAACAGAAATATGGTCCCAAGCATGGAGAACATTCGACGCATCAAAATAAACCTGTAAAATAATCAGTAATGACAGAGTCTTTTCTAAACACATGAATACAAGAGCTTTCAGAGAAGGATTATGCTCCCTGAATAAAGCCCTGTCACAAAAAGTATAAAACAAGAAATAGGTTGTCCAAGGACAACATGTCGAGTCTGTTGATTTGTACTGAGAATGTTGTGCACAGAATGTTTTTTTAAACTGAGACTAGCACTCATCAAGTAGAACAACCGAGTCATATCATTTTCAAATCCATCCATAAATATAAAAGTTATGTTGCAGACAAGGTCAACTTTGTCATTTCACTTTAAGCTGTGACCTTGACCATGGACATATCACAACAAACGTTTTGCATGATAATACTGCTCATCAAGAAGAAATATTACGCCAAGTTATTTTCAAATACATCAATAAATGTAAAAGTTATGCTCCTGACAAGGTCAATTTTGTAGTTTGACCTTCAACTGTGACCTTGTCCTTGGACGTATCACAACAAACATATTGCGTGACACTAGCACTCATCAGGTAGAACAACAGTGCAAGGTTATTTCAAATCCATCTAGAAATGTAGAAGTTATGCTCAAGACAAGGTCAATTTTTCTAGCTTGACCTTCAACAGTGACCTTGACATTATCATGACAGTAGCACCCATCAGGTAGAACAACTGTGCCAAGTTATTTTCAAATCCATCCATAAATGTAGAAGTTATGCCCAAGACCAAATTATGGCTGGATACACACACCCATGCCCTGGCACTTACGCACTAACATCTAAGTGAAATTGTGACAACAATGTCTTGCTCACGGCAACCGACTCAACAATAAACAGGGAAAAGGGTTGGACAGACTGACAGACACTGATGCCAGTACATACGTATATGCTTGCTATATTCCAGACATGCTAAATTTCAACTACATCCCTGAGATGTGACCTTGACCTTGGAGCTATCTGAAAATTTGTTTCAAATTGCACATCTTCTCATGACCATTCATCTATAATTGAAGGAGCTCTGCTCTGGACATGCTTGCTGTTAATGTTCCAGCTTGAGCAGACACCTTGACCTTTGAACTATATTAATAAATTTTTCAAATAGCACATCTACACATGATAGACAACAATTATGTAAAGTTAATTTAAAATCCATGTATAATTGAAGGATCTAAGTTCTGGAAATGCTAAATTTTATGTTCAACCTTGAGTTGTGACCTTGATCTTTGAGTTATAGATAGATTTGATTCAAATTGCCCATCTACTAATTAGAGAACAATTGTATAAAGTTATTTTGATTTCAATCTATAATTTTAGAAACTATGCTCCAGACATGGCGTATTTTCAACATTTGACCTTGACTTGTGACCTTGACTTTGTTGCTATCCAATTTTTTTCCAAAACAGCACATCTCCTCTGAGACTGAGAACAATTGTGCCAAATTATATTGAAATCCTTCTATAATTGAAGGAGCTATGCTCTGGACTTGTTTTAAGTTTAATTTTAAATTTCGACCTTGGAATGTGACCTTGACCTTGGATCTATCGCAAGATTTGTTTCAAATTGCTTTTGTTTGTTTGAATGGGGTGTAATGCCGCTTTCAACAATCTTTCAGTTATATCGCGGCGGCTGGAGCACCTAGCAATGGAATCCTGGTATTTCTCACACCAGTACTACCATTATATCCTTTCCTAGCCTCCAGCTGCTATCCCACATAAGTCCATGATTATTGACCCATTGGTGAGAGACAAATAGTCGGAAAGGATGAGTGCCGCCGTCAGGGATCGAACCCAGAACCTCTAGATTGACAGTCCGACGCGCTACCAACTGCGCTATGACGACGGCTGTTTCAAATTGCACATTTACTCTTGCTATAAAATAATTGTGTAAAGTTATTTCGAAACCCATCCATAAATGAAAGAGCTATGCTGTGGACGAGGACAATTTTGATCTTTGATTATGAACTGTGACCTTGACCTTGGAGCTATTAAAAAATCGTGAAAAGTATCTCTGGGCAATAACAAAAGGAAATGATGTGAAGTTTCATCCAATTAGGCCCAAGGGTTTAGGAGATATCAGGGCAGATGGAAGGATGGATGGAAAACGGAAGGAAAGACATACGGACATGCAAAGCAGAAGCTAAATGCTTGCCCTTCGGGGAGCATTAGATATTGTGTAGGTTCATATTATTTCACTATAATCCACATAATTCTGCTTTTTGTCTCATATCAAGAAAATGGTTAAAGAAAACATTGTGGTACAAGAAGATATTGCTTGTAACAAGCAATGTCTTCATTATCCAGACTGTTTTCTACCCCATAAGACAAAGATTTTTTTAAAATGTCATCAACTTTAAATTGTTGTCTGTAACATCATTAATTCTTGACCAGTCCAAAATTTTGTTGTCTGGTAATGGGTGAAACAAAGCTTTCTTCAGGATAATTATGTAATTTGCCAGACTGTAAAAACATGTTTTATTCAGTGTCTTCTTTTTACAATTTAACGAAATTTTTTCCTTGAATCTGCATTTCTTTTTGTATAAGCTTTTCTGGACAGATTTTTGCAACCAACTGGAAAACATCCTAGGAAAACATTGTGAAAAATTAAGAAATTACTTGAATTTCCTCATTTTCCAAATTGCTTTTTACCTGAGTTGACAAAGAACTCTTAAATTTTGTCAGCTTGAATTCTGTTGACTGCAATTTCTTTCAATTTTGACCAGTTTAAAATTGTTGTCTGGTAATGGGTTGATTGATTATGGAAAATTACACAACTCCAGATAAAAGGGATCAATGACAATCTACTTCTATTATTTCTCCTCCACACTATATCTTCTGGGTTCTCATTGAATTGTCTTAAGGAGTACCCATAACATAGGGAATGATGGACGAATAATGAAATGTTTTGTCTTGATATCAAAATCACTCCCAGAGCTCTGAAGATAACTCATATATAAACTAGAGCTGTCGCCCTCAAGGGCTGACGAGAATACCCCCCACACCGCTAAAAAGGCTTTTCTATGAAGGAGTGGCATTTGAAGGGGCATTTTATGACCCCTTTTTAAGTAGGAGTGGAAAAGTAGCAATTGTGTATGTAATTATGTTTTCAGCTTCTCCCCCCCCATCCCCCCCCCCCCCGATCGCGTCTTTCTTTTGCAAGTCTCACTCTCCAACACTTCTGACCCTTGAAAGCTATGTACCAAGTATTAGAGAGGACAGAATTGTTCAGTTAATTGTTAATTGTAAATGACTTACAGCGTTTTGATGTCAAACATGTATATATATACAAGATGATGTTACTTACCAAATTTGGTAACTCCCCTTATGGTTACTGAGTTATGCAATTTTAAATTTTGACTACTCCCCCCCCCCCCTTAAAAAGTTCAAAATGGCATAACTCTGAAACTAACGACTGGATCAAGATGAAAATTGCAGGTGCACAACTTCATATGATAGGAAACAACCTGATAAACTTTCAGCAAAATTGGTCAAAAAATGTCGGAGGAGAAGAGGACACAAAATTATGTCCCCCCCCCCCATTAAAAAGTTCAAAATGGCATAACTCTAAAACTAACGACTGGATCAAGATGAAAATTGCAGGTGCACAACTTCATAAAATAGAAAACAACCTGATAAAATTTCAGCAAAATTGGTCAAAAAATGTGGGAGGAGAAGAGGACACAAAATTATGTCCTCGGACCCCCATTTAAAAAGTTCAAAATGGCATAACTCTGAAACTAACAACTGGATCAAGACAGGGTTCTCCCCAGGCCATTATGGCGTATCGGCCCCGATACGCCTTCATTAATTAAGAGAGTTTGCCGATACGCCTTCAGATCGCCGATACGCTTAAATCTGGTCACCGATACGGCTTAATTTCAAGCAGAAGAAAGGATAAAGCAAACCATTAAAATTGGTTGCAGAAGCGCGGACACGACAGACTCTTTATCTATAATGTTGTATACCACGTATTACATAACATCTCTATTGATAAGACCCTTACACTCTTACTAATTGGTGATTATCGATTTTTCTCGCGTTTCCCATTGGTACCTTGCTATCAGTCACCAAGCATGATAGGTACCAATATGTAAACAATGAATTCAAAATGGCGACCCGGGTCCGGAAATTTGTCACTTCGGCTGAGATTGGTCTAGTTAAAAGTAAAAGATGTGGTTATTTGATGTGACAACTATCAAACTAAAGCCACAGTGGTTTAAAATTTAATTTTTTGAAGGAAAGATTTATTGAGTCAGTTTATTTCATACATTGATCGCTGAAAACATACCCTTTTCGCGATCTTTTTTCCTTACGAGAATTTGCCAAAATAATAAAGACAGATTTGTATAGAAGCCATCCTAGTTATACTAAGCTCTTGTTTTCAACTCAGTTTAATAATTACACACATGTATCTTCTGGAATAAGTCCATTTATTTTTTATCCAACATGGACGGCATTATCTCAAACATTCGTACCCTTGTTTGTTCAACCCATTTTTTCAATAAATTTGTTTTAAAAGTTTGATGAAAAAAATTATTATACTTTTAGTAATCATCTAATAATATCTCATCCTCTCATGTTTTTTACCCAAAAAGAAATAATACCCCCATAAAAATCAAAGTGCTGAAAGCACTTCAAGAAAAGAATGCCTTAGACCAGTTAGGGATTTCTTTTTATAAAAAGTAATGGTTTAATAAATATTTAGAATCAGGAAAAGATCATTCACGCTATAATATTTGGAAAACAAAATCCTCTTTTGAAAATCAAAGTGCTGAAATCACTTAAAGAAGAGAAGAGTAAAGACACTTGTTTAATAAATTTGATCAAGTTTCATGTTATAATTTGAGAAATAAGGTTGGACACTGCTGATATATTAAACATTTTTTATTAACTTATTGAAATCCAATAGCTGAAAGTACTGTTAGAAGAATAGTTATAGTGTCAGACGGTCGAAGGCTTCTGAATGGGCAAATAATGAGCATTTCAAATTTTGCACAGAGAATCTAATGGAGCTCTTTAAGATGCAAAATTTGAAAATGAAACCAGGTATTTCACACAGGAACCTTATAAATACATTTTTGAAATTACTGATAATATTTTCTATTTTTTTTCTGATGAAGGGCATTTTTCGTCAATCCAACACTCCATGCTTTTTTAAAGAGTCCTCAAGGATATGATTTTTGGACAGACTTGATAAAATGGCCAAGCATGAAAAGCTAATCCTATCTAATAGACAAGCACTTGACACTTTTTTTTACTAATGAGACTTTTGGGTATATTCTTTCATTATCTTTCCTTTTCACATCCTTTTTATGAGACAATTTAGTGCCCTTTCCAACAAATAGGATAGAGAGTTGAAGTAAGCTGAGTAATGTCACAATTGGTTGGTATCAAATTAAGCCTCAGAATAGATAAATCAACTTATGATAATTAAAAGTTGAAGAATATAATTTAAGAATAACTCTCAATAAAACAACAAGATGTCAATAATTAAGCTAAAAAGCACTTTTAATGACCTTTATTATGTATAGTCATACCAAGATGTTAACAGACAACACGCCGCGCATTTGCCACTACGCCTTCAAAAATTTCTGGGGAGAACCCTGCAAGATGAAAATTGCAGGTGCACAACATCATATGATAGGAAACAACCTGATAAAATTTCAGCAAAATTGGTCAAAAAATGTGGGAGGAGAAGAGGACACAAAATTATGTCCCCCCCCCCCCCATTAAAAAGTTCAAAATGGCATAACTCTGAAACTAACGACTGGATCTAGATGAAAATTGCAGGTGCACAACTTCATATGATAGAAAACAACCTGATAAAATTTCAGCAAAATTGGTCAAAAAATGTCGGAGGAGAAGAGGACACAAAATTATGTCCACGGACCCCCATTTAAAAAGTTCAAAATGGCATAACTCTGAAACTAACGACTGGATCAAGATGAAAATTGCAGGTGCACAACTTCATATGATAGGAAACAACCTGATAAAATTTCAGCAAAATTGGTCAAAAAATGTGGGAGGAGAAGAGGACACAAAATTATGTCCACGGACGGACGGACGGACAGACGGACGGACGGACGGACGGACAGACGGACGGACGGACGGACAACCTGATTCCAGTATACCCCCCCATAACTTCGTTGTGGGGGGTATAATAACCACTTGGCATAATTATTGTTCATCAAATATTCTGTCATAGTTATGAACAGTTAAGTTGAAAAGAACAGTGAATGTTTATTGCTAAATTCAGTACAAGAAAATAATTAACTAAATACCAGATGACAAATGTTAGAATGATCCAAATGGAAAGAAGTTGTAGGTGACAATTTCAGGTTGGTGGAATTTAGAAAACCTTTGCCTTTATGGGTAGAAAACTCAGTGGATATTTAAGAAATTGCTTGTTACAAGCAATTTCTTCATTGCCTACATTGCTTTCAAAAGTATTTTTCATTAGGGATGTCATAAATTGGAGTAAGAATCCAATCAAATTTTAACTTAAAACTTGTCAAACTCAATTATTCAACCTTACTCTTCCAGAAAACTGTGTTGAAGCTTTGTTAGCATTTATTTCCGAGACTGAATAATTGATAGCTAAATTCATATTGAACAACCCTCAAGAAAAATACTTAGAAATAGGTTGTGGGCAATGAATAAATAAATCATTTGTAACAAGCAATTTCTTCATTGTCCACGATGTTTTCTACCCTAACTGTCCACAATGTTTTCTACCCTAACAGATAGCATCCACCTTATTGACCTGTGTTCAATCCAGATTTTTTTTTTTAACCCTTTCCTGGACAAACACAGGATTTTACGTCACTGTGATTTTATACTTGAGAAAACATTGTGGAAAAAGGAGAAATTGCTTGTAACAAGCGATTTCTCCTTTTCCCACAATATTTTCTACCACATTGGATGGTCAGATTTCAAATTGCATGCATTTTGCATTGTCTTCTGTGACCTCTTTCAAATTGGACCAGTCTAAAATTTCATAAAACAGGAAAGGGTTGAGAGAGAATTCCTGAATAGTCCCTTGTCCCATGACATATCCCATATTTTAGCTGTGTCTATGAAACAGTAAGATGAGGCACCAGATGGTAGTTTTGTTGTTGTTTATTTTAGAGAGTATTCCTGAATAGTCCCTTGTCCCATGACATAACCAATATTTTACCCAGGGATGTGGAAAGATGGATTTTCTCTACTTGTCCATGGACAAGTAAAATGTGATTTTCTACTTGTCCAGGATCAAAATGGACTTGCCTGTGAAAAGATGAAGAACAGATAAATTTTGAGAAAACATTATTTTTAAAGAAGAAAATGCTGGAACTCAGCATTTTCTTCATTAAAAACAATATTTTCTAGCCTTAGATACAAACATTATGCTCATAAATCTCTTCTATCTATTTAGTACCATTCCAAGATTTGCCCTTATATTTACTTGTCCACGGACAAGTAGCCTGGAAAAAAGTACTTGCCCACAGGTAGAAGAGCCTGTGTCGGACAAGTCGGGCATGGGAATTCCACACCCCTGTTTTACCTGTGTCTATGAAACAATAAGATGAGGCACCAGATGGTAGTTTTGTTGTTGTTTTTTAAGAGAGAATTCCTGAATAGTCCCTTGTCCCATGACATATCCCATATTTTACCTGTGTCTATGAAACAATAAGATGAGGCACCAGATAGTAAACAGAAAACTGCACACAACTTCACTGGCTTCAAAAGCCCAAGGCATGAGTGGTATGTTGTCTAAAAAGAGATCAGGGAGCGGTGGATACTTCCGTGGATCTGGGACACGGTCGTGACTTATCACCATTACAAATGATGTCAAAAGAAACACCATAAAGGCATACAGGAAACTCAGTAGAGTCTTAAATATTTCTGGTTCAAGAGTTTTTGAGAATTTTCCTTTTCTGCTTACAATTCGAGCCACTTCTTCCTCCATAATTTCATTGTCAGAATCTGAATCCAAATTTTGCTGCACAGAACATTTACGTTTCTGTGGAGACCCCGTAAAATCATAAGGTGATCCAGGTCGACCATCAAACTCATCGAGACTCTGATTCGTGTAACTATCACCAAAGTTTTCTTCTTGAAGATGCCTTATTAATAAAAATATCCTCTTTATATCACCAAGAATCGGGATCTGTAATGGGGGCTGTCTAAGGTCCGCCTCTTGCAAAGACAGAAGTGCCTTTCCATCAATTCTATGGTCAGTACAAAAGAGGTCTGCATAGTTGGAAAATCCTGAATTTATCAGCCATGACTTGACATCCTCACAAGACCAATTAATTACTAATGGCTCTGTCATGGCTCAGTATCACTGAAATGAAATTAATTAAACATCTGAAATAGATCTGGAAACTACATTTTCTAGCCCTCAATATAAAATCTTTGGAAAACACTGTGGAAATTGAAAAAATTGCTTTCCTTCATAAATCACATTTTCTATTCCATAAGACAAACAGTTTAAAGATTTAATCAGCTTAAAATTATGATCTGCAACTTTTCCGACTTTGGACCAGTCTAAAATTTTGTTGTGTGGTAATAGTTGAATGAATATTGTCACTGTGTTTTCTTTTGTTTTACCATGCTATCCTTTTCATTTAAACTGTCTAACTTATTGATGATCAAGGAGAGATAGGAAACATACTTAACCATTGTTGACTTTAACCCTAGTTGTATTGTATAGGTTCAATTATTTAATCGCTGTAAAATCAAAGGGCTGAAACTATCCTTACAACCCTACAATTCTCCTGTGAAATTTGAAAGACAATTTGATAATAATTGTGAACTTCATCACATACACAAGAATGTTTTGAATGATAATCTGTAAGGCCCCTTTTCCTGTGTTTCAAATGCCATAATTATTCCATGCATCTTTGAAGAGAATCCAATAAAACTGTTGACTTTATTGTGTTAACAAAGAAATTAAAATCAAGTTCTCAAAAGGCCCCTTTTCCCGTGATATTTTACATGTTTTATCATTCTGTGAAAGTTTAAAGTGAATCCAATGAAATATGTGGACTTCATTGTGTTTACTAGAATATTTAAAAAAAAATCATATGGCCCCTTTTTACATGATACTTGATGGATTGTACCCAGTTCTGAAAAGAACCATCTAAGTATTTGTACAATCATTCTGTGAAATTTTGAAGTGAATACGGTGAAATCAAGGGACATCATTGTGTTAACCAGAATATCTAAGAAAGTTTTTCATAAGGCTCCTTTCTATGTGACACTTTCCATAATCAGATCCACTGTCAAAATCAACAATTGTAATGATGGTACAATCTATCTGTGTAATCTGTGGAATTAATTGTGTCAATGAGTTTATAGTGAAATCTTCATAGGGCCCCTTTTCCCATGATACTTTACAGAACAAACCAAATTTCAAAAAGAACAATTCTAATGAAGGTACAGTCATTCTTTCAAAGTTAAAGAGAATCAATGAAAACAGTGGACTGAATTGTGTCAAGAATTTTTGGTAATAAAATTTCCATAAGGCCCCTTTTCTTGTGAAACTTAACAAATCAGGCCCAAGGTACAAAGGAACAATCCTAATGACAGATAGTTTGAAGAAAATGGAAAAAGACTGAGGACTTTAATATGATAATGATGTGATCGTAATAAAATTTTCATAAGGCCCATTTTCTTGTGTCACTTAACCAATCAGACCTAATTTACAAAGGAACAATCAAAATAATGGTACAATCAGTCTGTTAAAGTTTGAAGAGATTTTGATAAAGACTGAGGACATTCTTGTGTTTATGAGGATTTGGTAATAATTTTTCATACAGCCCCTTTTCTTATGATGCAAGACAGATCAGGCCAAATTTGTAAAGAAACAATCTTAATGATGGTACAAACATTCTGTGAAAGTTTGAACAGAATCTGATGAAAACTGCAGACTTTATCTTTGTGTAAAGACTTTGAAATAAAATTTTTAAAAGGCTACTTTTCCGGTGATACTTGAAGGATCAGGTCTCATGTCAGCATCAACAATAGTGATTATTGTACAATGATTCTGTGAAGGTTTGCAGAAAATCCAATGAAAGCTCTAGCCTTGGTTACAAGGATTATAGACAAATTTCTCATAAGGCCCCTTTTCCCATGATACTAGACAGATCAGGCCTAATTTGAAAAGGAAGAATGCTCATGATGGAACAATCATTCTGAGAAAGTTTAAACAGAAACTGATGAAAACTGTTGACTTTATTGTGGTACAAGGATTTTAAAATTAAATTTCATAATGCTCCTTTTTCTGTGATACTTGATGGATCAGGTCTAATGCGAACATCAACAATCATTATTATTGTACAATTATTCTGTGAATGTTTGAAGAAAATTCCGATGAAAGCTCTGAACTTGGTAACAAGGATTTATAAATGAAGTTTTCATAAGGCCCCTTTTCCTGTGTTTCTTGACAGTTCTGAAAACCCTGTCATGAAAAGAATGATCGTTATGACCTTCCAATCATTCTATGAAAGTTTCAACAAAATCTGATCAAAGCTGTGGGCTTCTTTGTGTTAACAGGGTTTTATTAATTGAATTTTCATATATCCCCTTTTTCCCATGTTACTTGATGGATCTGAACCAATTCCAAACGGAACTCTACTTACAAAAGTATAATTATTCTGTTTGAGTATAAAGACAATCCCATCTCATCTGTGGACTTACAAGCATTGAGATTTTTTTTAATTGAATTTTCCTAAGGCCCCTTTTCCTATATTTCTCAATGGATCAGACCAAATTTGAAAGGAACAATCCTTATGATGGTACCATCATTAAGTGAAAGTTTGAAGTCGATCAGGTGAATTCTAGTGCCATGATGTGTTAACTAAGATTTGTTTATTAAATTTTCATAGGGCCCCTTTTCCCATGAAACTTGATGGATCAAACCTACTTCTGAAAGGAACAATCCATTTCATGTAATAATCATTCTGTGAATGTTTGAAGAGAATTTGTTGAAAACTGTGGACTATATTGTGTTTACGAGGATTTTTTTAAACCAATTTTTATCGGGCCCCTTTTGAAGTCTATCAGATGAAACCTGTGGACTCTAGAATGTTAACAAAGATCTTTGAATTAAATTTCAATAAGCCCATTTTCTCATGTTTCTTGACGGATCATATCCGATTCCAAAAGAAACAATCCTTATGATGGTACAATCATTCTGTGAAAGTTTGAAAAGAATCCTTTAAAAATTGTTGACTCTAGATTATTAATGAGGATTTTTTATTTAAATTTTCATAAGGCCCCTTTTCACATGTTTCTTTACGAATCATACTTGTTTTCGAAAGGAATGATCCTTATGATTTTCAAATCATTCTGAGAAAGTTTGAAGAGAATCCAATGAAAACTATTGACTCTAGAGTGTTAATGAGGACTTTTAATGGAAGTTCTAATCAAATTTTTATAAGGCCCCTTTTCCCATGTTTCTTGACGGATCATACCAAATTTCAAAAGGAACAATCCGTATGGTGAATCAATCATTCTGTGAATGTTTGAAGAGAATCTGATGAAAACTGTGGACTCAAGAGTGTCAACGAGGATTTTTTATTTAATTTTTAATGAAATATTCATTAGGCCCATTTTTCAATGTTTCTAGACGGATCAAACCAAATTTCAAAGGAACAATCCTTATGTTGGAACAATGATTATGTGAAAATTTGAATTGCATCTGATGAAAATTGTGGACTCAAGTGTGTTAACAAGGATTATTTTTATTAAATTTTCATAAGGCCTCTTTTCCCATGTTTCTTGACGGATCATACCTGTTTTCAAAAGGAATGATCCTTATGATGGTACAATCATTCTGAGAAAGTTTGAAGGGAATACGATGAAAAATGTGGACTCGAGAGTTTTAACAAGGATTTTTATGAATTTTTAATTAAATTTTCATAAGGCCCCTTTTCCGGTGTTTCTTGACAGATCTGAGCCAATTCGGAAAGGAACGATCCTCATGATGGTACAATCATTCTGTGAAAGTTTAAAAGAGAATCTGATGAAAACTGTGGACTAGAGTGTTAATGAGGATTTTTTAATTAAATTTTAGTAGGCCCCTTTCCCGTGTTTCTTGACGAATCTGACCCAATTTCGAAAGGAACGATCCTTTTGATGGTACAATCATTCTGTGAAAGTTTGAAGGGAATCCGATGAAAACCGTGGACTCTAGAGCGTTTACAAGGAAAAGTTTAATGGACGGATGAGGGAAGGACGGACGGATGAACTGCCAATCAATTTTTTGTGCACATAAGGTCTCAGATTGTTATTGTATTAATCTAAATTGTAAGTTAAATCCCAAGTCCAGCTTCTGCAATATAGTTTACAAATATTAAGGGATTCAATAAGATGCTTTGTCTGGATATATGTCATTGACTGCCTATCTTCAAATCGCATTATACACTAATTTGGTAATTTGATTTGTCCACCAAGAAAAAGATATGCCCTACAAACAAATGAGCAACACAGGGTTATAATAATTCAACAAAAGTAACAACAGTTTTAAAAAAAAATCCTATGGAATGGACTCCCCATATATTGACTGGTTAATTGGTATGTATGTGTCAACTTAATTCTTACAAGTACATAAAGATTACCTTAGGCAAATGCCAGTGCATTGAAGTGGGATGAATTGGTTAGTGGCTATGTTAGATTACATGTTGTGGTTGTACTGATCAATGTAAAATTAGATAACTCTAGTGAACAACATTTGATAAATGAGTCATTGGCCAAACTTGATCTCTCATTCTAATATCACCCTTGCTTACTTTTTTTAACCATTACCAGGCATTCAACAAAATTTTACACTCGCCAAACAGGCCTCCTAGCAGGCCAAAACAAAAATAAAGGTTTTTATAAAGGCTCCAATGTATGAAAATAAAAGCCTTTTAGTGTAAAATATGAAAAAATAAAGAGTGAATAAAGGCTATTTTCGTCAAAGTTCTCATTTCTTTATTAAACACAGTCATACCAAAGTCATTTTTTGATGTTATATACTGTTTGAATTATGCAATATAATACATACCTTATTTAATGTGTATACCTATTTTCTCTGCATATTTATATCATACATAGCTCCTGTTTTACAGTGTAGGAAAATGCAGAACAAAATCCATTACTTGGTTTAAGCTAGCACGGCAACCAGTCAGAGCAAATATATAGGTTTTGAGTGAGAATTACAGGCTATTTTGGCGTTTTAAAGGTTTTCTGGGGAAATGTAAAGGTTTTAAAGGTTTGCTCTGAAATTAAAGGTTTTTAAAGGTTTTAAAGGTTTTACTAGGAGGCCTGGCCAAAATTAAAAGATGCTGCTTGCCATAATTTCAAGCTGTGTAGTGGTTTTCTTTCTTTTCTTTCTTTTTTTTTTCTTTCCCGTTTGAGGTAGATAACACAACGGGTTGAAGGATAGTGAAATGTAAAATGCATTTTTATTTTTTTCCCCGCAATATTTATTAATACTTGTAAATAAACTGACATACAGAATCCGCGAAAACCCATTCTCAAAAAATTAAACGCAGCCAAAGTGGCTCTGCGCTGGAAATATTTTGCTCCTGTGCTTTTAAATAGAAAAGAAATGATAAAATACCTTCGTTCGATAAAATAACAATTCTGTTTTAAGGTCATCAGTACTCCGACAAACGTCAAAGTGCTGTCACTCAGAATGGAAGCAGAGCCGGGCAACAGTATAAGCAAGTTATCCTTAAAACCAAAAAGATGCAAAAATAAAGATTGTAAACCAAATGGCTTTTTTTCAATGGTCATAAACTAAAACAAAGAAGTGTGTTTCAAATGTTTATTTTATGAAACAGGGGTATTTTATCCGAGAAATCTAGAACTTTTTACCCCAAAATCAATCAACTTCGATCATTACTGGGAGGTGCTTGTCTGGACAAACTGTAGTTAGTACATTATCATGTGTACAATTCTTCTCTGTCTTGATTTGTCCCTACGCTGTTATGCCGGGGTACTCTACAGATATGCCGGAGTATTTGTTTGTTTGAATGGGGTTTTACGCCGCTTTCAACAATCTTTCAGTTATATCGCGGCGGCTGGAGCACCTAACAATGGCTTCCTGGTATTTCTCCCACCAGTACCGCCATCACATCCTTTCCTAGCCTCCAGCTGCTATCCCACATAGGTCTACGATTATCGACCCATTGGTGGGAGACAAATAGTCGGAAAGGATGAGTGCCACCGTCGGGGATCGAACCCGGGACCTCTAGATTGACAGTCCGACGCGCTACCAACTGCGCTATGACGGCGGCTCTGATATGCTGAAAGTAGGACCAGTTTAGAAGTTCAATAAAAGCACTAAGATATAAAATATATATGCATGCATACAAACCCGAACTTTTTTTATACCATTTTTCAATACTTAAATCAGGTTATATCCGTTGAATGGTGTAGATATGAAAAACCCAGCCATAAACATGAACATTGATTTTGGTATTTGTTAGAAAAGATAAGACAGGGAATAAAATTATTAAGAAGAGTCAATTTATACAGTAATATACAGTAATATGCCCTATATGGATAGTTTGTAAAGGCTTTATCCTTGAATGTTAATTTTCTTTTTGGAAGACCCGGTTTTCCCAGATGAGCATTATAAGCCTTTTTACGGGTATTTAGTTTATAACACAGATTACTGGATAGATGCTCTACACGACTGCGTAGCAAGTAGTCTCATGTTTTATATTCTCTCAGATAAAACGAGCTATCTATTATGAATCTTAACAAGTCTTAGTTTTTATTGTGTAACGTGTAGAGCTAATAGACAGAGCCTGTCATAAACCTGGGAGTTCTTTGGGTAAGGTAACTCCGGTCTAGCTCTTGTCATCCAACCGGTTACACAAAATGTAACGTGCATAGATAATAGACATAGCATATCCATTAAGAGCCATAATTGGGTCGACTTTGTCTATTTGTAACTACAGATAGTCACTTGTCTCTCTGAACGTTTCCTAATTTGCATACCACTACGGATTAGCTTCCCTGAAACCGCCACAAAAGTGTTGATCCAAAAGACTGGACCGAGATTGTTATCAACATACTTCTTAATCTTAGTAAATTTTTCAATCCTACTTTCACTGTGGGCCGTGTATCTATAGAGGATATGGATTATGCTTTCTGTACTATTTTACATAATGGATATTGTTTTTTCGATTTCATTCCATATACAATATATGTGCCGAATAGTATACTTGCTATAATTGTACCTCCCTTTACATTTATAGAATTTGCTTGCAGAGTATTTCATACTTGATGAACTTTGTGAATCTTAGCTGTTGTTTATGATTTTCAGCCTCTATAAGTAGAATGCTCAACAATAAATATACAGCTGCATTTGAGGCACGGACTGGTAACGCCGAAGTGTCTTTCTATTAAAGCTCTCTAGTTCCTGAATATGTGCTTTTGTGTACACTTCAGTAAGCACTACCAAAACAATTACCAAGTAATCTAAGTGAAAAGAATCTGTTTTCGTGTGAACCCTAAATAAAAGGTTCAAACCGATATTTGATTTGAATGGGGTTTAACGCCTCTTTTGACATTGTTTCAGCCATATCGATGCGGCTAGATCACCAGACATTTCTCTCAACAGTACTACCAATACATCCTTTAAGAGACCCCGACTGCTCATCCCAGTAAGGTTGTCAACTTATTGGTAGAAGACGAATGTCCGAAAGTATATTTGTCGCGACCGATGGCCGTTCTAACGTATAGTTATGAGTGATGTGCAGATCTATATATTTTCTGCATATATAGACCATTTGCGAACATCGAAGATTTTATTGACAAAATTGAAGAAGTGCAACTTAATGTTTCCTTAATGCACATATTTTTAAGATTGCGGAACAATATGACAGTAAAAAGTAAGAAGTATTTAACCCTTTTTATTGATAATCAATACTATACACAATTCTTTCCTCTATACAACACAATAGAATATTTCTCTTGTATCTACAATAATTTACAAAGCATGCTTTACATAAAAATATCTAATTTTAAAGTACATTCAAAATAAGAAAACCTACAAATTTTAGGAACTAAGCGTTCACATCTCAAAATCAACATCTGAACTCTACTAACATTCTGTGACTGACAGTACTGAAAATATAAAAAATTATAGTGCAAGCTAGGATAAAGGCAAGTAAGGCTGGCGTGCACGGTCCGGACTAAATGGAGGGAAAACGGAACCAGACTCATTGCATCAATCAAGCGACAAGCAAACCAACCGAGCAATTACAAAATCATCCCGATCCAAATCAAAGCTATAAACACTATGAGAAAGGGAAAACCAAATCCGTTGTAAAAAGCCTCTGGTGTAGTTTTGGCAGTTTGGTTACTTGTAGGGATGGCCATAGCAAATTTTGTGAAGTGGTCCGTAACAACGTGGATGTTGACTATCCCACCGTAAGATGGTTCAAATGTCAAGAAACCAATGCAAACCAGCTCAAATGGGTAGCTATTCATTTATCACACAAGCTCTTATATCTCCTCCACATTTTCTTCGTTTACATCTATCGCAGTTCTCTACCCATTCTTCAGCATCTTTTGCCATACCAGGCCAAAAGAACCTTTCTCTTAACAGGTTTAAAGTTCTGTCTCTTCCAGGATGTGCAACACCATTATGATATCCTCTTAAAGACCTAGTTTAAGGAATGTTGTGTATGTTGGACCCCTACTGCTAAGCTAATTGCCTTATCTGTAAATCACATCAGGGGGGTAATCATCTTGTATATTCCATTAATGACCATGGTCAAAATTGGTCAATATTATGCAATAGCTGCACCTAAGCTTTATGCTGATGAGAGTTTGATTGAAAACAAAGTAAAGTTATCTTGTTTAATTTTATATCATCATTTTTTTCATGCTTTTAAAATTTCAAATTAATTTCCAATTACTGAATGAAAAGTGACTAAGTTGCAGATTGCTGAATTGAATGTAATTGAAATAAATTTTACATGCATTACTTTTTTTGTAATTTAAGCGATTAAACAGTTTCTTCAAAGCCGCCGTCATAGCGCAGTTGGTAGCGCGTCGGACTGTCAATCTAAAGGTCCCGGGTTCGATCCCCGACGGCGGCACTCATCCTTTCCGACTATTTGTCTCTCACCAATGGGTCGATAATCGTAGACCTATTTGAGATAGCAGCTGGAGGCTAGGAAGGGATGTAATGGTAGTACTGGTGTGAGAAATACCAGGATTCCATTGTTAGGTGCTCCAGCCGCCGCGATATGACTGAAATACTGTTAAAAGCGGCGTTAAACCCCATTCAATCAATCAATCAATCAGTTTCTTCAAACATTGTGGTAAAGTAAGAAGTCTGGTAAAAATACTTTTTTCCATTTTGATTTATCTCCTGGCCTAGAATATTGAAGTATTTCCTGAATGTTATAGGAGTTTTACAAACTAAAAAAGTTTTATTTAATAAAAGAGAAAAAGTGTTGAAATATTGAGACGAAAGGGGAAATCAGAAAAATCAATGTTTCTCTTCTTTTCTCAATGTTTTCTATCCAAGTTATTCCAGTTGCTATTCATGATCTGTTATGATAATAATAGCTTAATATTTTGTATTTAACTGTCTCTTGCACTTTGAAAAAGTCTTAAAAATGAGGATTTATTATTCATTAACAATTATAACCAAATTATTTCGAAATTTATTTCAAGAGACAAATTAGCCACAAAAAAGTGCAAAAATATACCACACCTATCCATGATAATACAGCAGTCCCTTTCCCGAAGCATCCGTATGGAGCTATAACGGTGAAATCTGGGTATGCCAATACGGATGGGTTAACCAGGATTTCTTTCGTTTGCTTAAAAATATTCTGCTCATTCTCTGACCAATTCCATGGCTTTGTGTCCTTTTTACCCTTCTTTGGTGTTGTTGGCGGCAAAATGTCTGCCAATGGCCTGGTTATCTTGGAAAAGGCCTCGATGAACCGCCTATAGTATCCACAAAAGGCTAGAAATGATCTGAGTTCATCAGCATCAATAGGCGTAGGCTAGTTCTTTATCTTTTCTATCTTGCTGGGACCCGTTTCAATACCTACCTCACTTACAATTTGACTATGAAATGGAACCTTATCCTGTATGAAAAAGCACTTCTCAGTGGAGAGCTTAAGATTAAATTGTCATAACCAGATATAATCGTCTGAGATGTTCTTCGAGAGTGTCTGAGAAAATTATAAGTCATCTAAATAAATAACGCAGATGGTCATATTAAAATCCCCCATACATTCTTCCATCGGGCGTTGGTAGGTGGCTGGCGCATTTGTAAGCCCGAAATGCATCTTTACGTATTCAAAGAATCCTAGATTGGCCACACTAGCAGCTGTCCTTACCTTATGAACCTCCAGCTGATGGTATCCAGACTTCATTCATATCAATGGTAGGAAAAAAAATACTTCCCTGTAAATCATCAAAGATCTCCTCGATCTTGTATAGTGCGTAGGCATCCTTTATTCTCCTCCTATTGAACTGACGATAATCTACGCACGTGCGTTGTTTCCCATTACGCTTGCGAACAAGGACCACATTAGATGACCAGGGTGACTTTGACTGGCTTATAATCTCGGTAGACAGCAGCTGTTCTATGTGTTGCCTCACTTCGGAGACCATAGCTGGAGGGATTCTCCTGGTCTTCTGTTTGAAGGTAATGTCATCAGTAAGATCAAGTCTGTGTTTTATCTTGTCAAGAAGCACAATAGTGTGTGTCAGGAGAAACTAGAAGTAAACATGTAAATGTGGAGGATCCTGGAATTCCACTTAAAATAGAAAGGTCTGCTTCAATATATCCACTGTAGGGTAGCTGCTGGCCATCAGCACAATCAACATTAATAAAGTATTCGGCGCCAAAATATAACAGGGCTCGTCACCAAGCAAGGCTAAAGCGTGTCTGTTAATTTAATGTGGGTTCTGACGGACAGTTTGGAGAAATTACGGACGTTTCGTACCATAACCATTTCGTACCTGTCGTTTCGTACCATGGTTTTGGTCATTTCGTACCATGGTTTTGGTTGTTTCGTACCATGATGTGTCCATTTCGTACCATGTTGTAGTCATTTCATACCATACGTCGACTATTTCGTACCATGTTTAGAAAAAAATTCTTATATCATTTAAATGGTAAAATAACGCTTTCAACATAATAAATTAAGAAAATATTTTTTCTATTATGTATTTGTTTTATCTAATTTATCGATCATTAAACAAGTGAAATCAATTCAGTCCATTCAGGCAAACGGATAGTTGATGGTACAGTATTGGCGTATTAGCACATTACTATTTTTTCCAAATATGGGATTTTTTTCATTAGAAGAAAATTAGTAGAGAATCAGAAACGTATTTCCGTCAAAATTGTATCATGGTTGACCGAATAATGTGACGAAGTAACCATTAATCCATTGTCACATAACAAGATTTTAGACAGGTCCAAATTTAAAGAATTTGCAGACCACTATTACATGAGGATGGAATTTTTAAAATATTTGTCTTTTGGAGAAGAAAACATTGTGATAATGAAGAAATTTCTTGTCATCAGTAATTGCTTCATTTTCCACAATGTTTTCCAAAGTATTTTTCATGGGGGTGTTTTAATGGGGATAGTCCAATAAAAGGCAAACAGCAATCTAATCATAATTAAGCAATCAACAATCGTTCACCCTTCCACAATTAGATCTTAACTGATCTTACCTGACACGTCGTAAACAATGACAAATAACCTAATTATCAAATTCTATGACCTTGATTGAGTCGTTTAATTGTGGTACGAAGTGGTACACAATGACTAATTCTTTGGTACGAAATGACCAACGCATTGTACGAAATAACCATATAAATTGTTGTACGAAATGGTTATGGTACGAAATGACTGTATACCGTTTGGAGTAAGCAATAAAGTTTATGGTTTACAGGCTTTAATCATCTGTAACATAATTTTTTTTACAACACTCTTGCATATTCAATATAAAACAACTGACAGTAAAACGGGTATTTCAATATGATCACATGTAGTTCCATTCACGACTGCTCAAAAGTTAATGAGATGATTGTGGAAAAGGATAATCATATCAGTTACAGTTACCGACATGCTACCCCTTCTCCTACGATGATCTTTAGCAATACCTAGGTAAACTTTCAGTAAGAAGTATTTAACTCATAATCAAAACTAGACTTAACTATTTCCTCTATACAACACAATTGAATATTTCTCTTGTATATACAAAAATTTACAAAACATGCTTTACATGAATATGTCTAATCTTAGAGTACATTCAAAATAAGAAACCCTACCAATTTGAGGAACTAAGTGTTCACATCTCCAAATCAACATCTGAACTCTACTAACATCTTGTGACTGTCAGTACTGGAGTTATTAAGAATAATGCAAGCTAGAATAAAGGTAAGAAACTGTTAATTAAGACTGGCGTGCGCGATCCGGACTAAAGGGGGGGGGGGGTTCAGACTCATTTCAACAATCTAACGACAAGTAAATAAACTGAACAATTACAAAATTTACCCCGATCCAAATCAAGGCTATAAACATTATGAGAAAGGGAAAACCAAATCCGAGATAACTTACATCATCGGAGATCCATTTCCAATACACAATCAAGCAAACAACCATATCCTTCTCAAACAAAGATATCTGGCATAGTGTATATTTTACATGTTTAACTGATTACCTGTTCCTTGAGATCATCATACGCTTGCGCCTCTTGGAACCTTTTAGTTACTGTTTGGTTTCTCCGCCTCCGCCCCAAAACACTCTGGATAAAACTTAACTGGATTATTTTTCCATACATTGTTTAAAAGACTTTTAAAACTATTTACAGTTAAAGAATTTGTACACCCCTCAGGCAGTGAATTCCACTGGTAGTCGATCCTCATTGCAAAACTATTTTTTCGTATGTTGGTATTGCAGTGTTTTTTGTATATTTGTAGGCTTTGGCCTCGGGTGTGGATACGGGATATTTTATTCGTAGGAAAAATCTTTTTTGTGTCAATTTTATCAATTCCTTTGAAAATCTTGAATTTTTTAATCATATCTGACCGTAGTCGCCTATACTCTAGTAATGGGAGTCCTAAACAATTCAGTCTTTCTGTGTAACTTTTGTCTTTGAGATCAGGTAATAATTTGGTGGCTCTCCTTTGTATTTTTTTTTTTTTCAATTTCTATTTTATCCGTTTTGTACATTGTGTGCATACACTACTACCATACTCGAGATGAGGTCTACCCAGGCTCCTTATCCAAGTGAGAAAAATTCTTTTAATGATACCAAGCATCCTATTTGCCTTTTTTATTTTCATGTCGATGTTTGTTGTCGATGCAGATACCCAGGTCAACCTCCGATTTATCTTGTGTTATCATTTGACCTGAGAGGTTATATTTGCTTTTAAAAGGTTTTCTAAGCTGTAAATATTTGGATTTATCCAGATTGAAATTGAGTAACCATTTTTCTGACCAGTCTTCAAGTTTATTAAGATCTGCTTTAAGCTTCTCTTGCTCCGGAATGTTGTTTACTGCTGCGTAGATTTTTGTATCGTCTGCAAACAGACGTGTTGTATTTAACAGATCATCCGGCAGGTCATTTATGTAAATGATAAATAAAATTGGTCCCAAGACACTTCCCTGGGGTATTCCACTTGTGACTTCACAATAATTTGATGTAGCTCCATTGAGTACTACCCTTTGTTCCCTACCTGTCAGGAAGCTATTGATCCACATTAAGAGATTTACCCCTTATTCCATAGCCTTTTAATTTATGTATTAGTCGCCTGTGTGGTACTGTGTCGAATGCCTTTTTAAAATCTAGGTAGATGATGTCAACTGTTTACCTTGGTCCAACATTTCTGTCCAGTGATAGATTGTTTCAATTCGTTGGGTGACACAAGATTTTCCTTTTCTGAAACCATGTTGGTGTTCTGTAAGTAGATTGTTTTCTTCTAAATATTTAGTGATTTGGTCTCTTATGATAGTTTCCATTATTTTGCAGAGGATGCAAGTCAAGCTGGTCGGTCTGTAGTTGCATGGTTCGAGTTTTGAACCTTTTTTGAATAATGGTATGACAATTGACTGTTTCCAGATTTGTGGTAATTTGGATTCTTGGAAAGATGTTTTAAAGATTTGGTTGATTGGCTCAATAAGTGATTCAGAGGTTTCTAGTAGGAATTTTGGGTGAAACTCGTCTGGACCCATGCTTTTGCCTTCTTTTAATTTTAAAGTTTTTTTTTTTTTTTTTTTATTTCTGGAGAGAAATCAATATTTCTTAATTTTGTTTCCGTTCTTGGGTCAAATTGTGGGATGATTTAGTTTTCCTTTGTGAATACTTTTTGGCATTGTTTGTTTAGAATTTCTGCTTTTTGCAGATTGTCGGTTACAATGTTTCCATTATCATCTTTCAGGCTTGGAGTCTCTTCTTTAATTATCGTTTTGGAATTTACAAATTTCCAGAATTTCTTTGGATTGTTTTTAAGTTCTTGTACGATAGTCTTTTCATAGTGTTTTTTTTTTTTTTTT
This sequence comes from Fragum fragum, assembly GCA_946902895.1. Classification (NCBI taxonomy): domain Eukaryota; kingdom Metazoa; phylum Mollusca; class Bivalvia; order Cardiida; family Cardiidae; genus Fragum; species Fragum fragum. The sequence goes on from OX336365.1 coordinate 85,759,112, forward strand.
TTTTTTTTTTGCTTCCTTTACCTTTTTGGATGCTTCGTATTTAGCAAGTTATAAACATCTCTTGTTCTGTCGTTTTTGCAGTAGAGATACTTTTTCCATTTCGTCCGTTTCAGTTTCACTGCCTTAAGGGTTTCACTGTTCATCCAAGGTGTCTCAGATGGCTTGGGATTAAATTTGCACTCTGGTATGTTTTCTTTGGATATGTTTGATAATTTATCGGCAAATTTATTCCAGGCCTCCTGGAATGGTTGAGCTCTAATTCCCAGTCAATTTTCTCAAGTGAATACCTGATATTTTCATAGTCTCCCTTGTGATAATTTAGTCGCCTTTTATTGTCTTTGGTTTGAATGGGTTTGTTGATGATTAAATCATATTCAATGATTTCATGGTCACTGTTCCAAAGAGGTGCTTCATGCTTCAGGTTTTCTGTCATTCCTTTTTCGTTTAAGACAAGGTCAAGGATGTTGGATGTATTTCCATCACGGTGCCTCGTAGGTTTTTTAACATGTTGGAAGAAGTAGTTAGACTGTATAAGTTCAAGGAAATTTCTTGACATGCTATTTGGTCCCTCCTTAAATTTTTCTACCGATGGTGAATTTAACATATAGAATGCAACCTCGTTTTGTGACAGCTAATCTTTTTGGTTTGAATAATATGTATCCTGGAATGAACCATACTGGTAAGTCGTAATCTATATTGTCCAAGTGATTCGGTAAAACTTCGTTTATTGCAATAATGTCATAATCATTTGTTTGCATTTGTGTACATTGTTTTTAGTTTGTGATTATTTACATGTGATTCGTTAAAATAAAACTTGCTTCCTATGGAGGATTATCATAGGTTGTATTTACTATACCTCCCATAATTGTTTCTTCAGGGTCGAATTCTTCATTTAGTTGTGGAGGTCTGAGTGGACCTATAATACTTTGTGACATTGTTTGGCTGGCGTTGGAGGTGAATTTGTTGACATACTTTGAGGGTGTCGTGAATACTGTCATATCAAGGTCTTCGGGCTCTTCGGATTGTCTGTTAACGTGGGCTAATGCAGTATCAATAAGTGTCTCCTCAATGTATCCGTGTTCTGCTATATCTTGGTCGTCAAGTTGGTTACCTTTATTGGGTTTTTGTGATTTTCTTGATAATCTACGTTGCTTGTTTTCATTTCTCTGTGATACAGTAAGGTCTTTGGAAATTGCACAGTTTTGAGTACGTTATCAGATGGAATATTCTTTAATCTCCTGGCATTATCCAAAATATTTTTACGTTGTTCTTTGTTATTTAGAACTATTCTTAGGGGTCTACTCTTACTTTTGATTGGTCCCCAGTTCTGAACAAGGCTTTAATGTCTGGATATTCTACTTCTAGGAATCGGCATAGTTCTTTTATTTTATTTTCATCGTGTTTTTTTTTCTGAGGATTTGTGCATGTCTAGTACTCTCTGGCATGTTGAATATTACTAGATTTAGGGTCCTTCTTTTCTGGTCATCTATTTCCCTGATTTCTTTACGTATATTCTCTTGTAATTCCGTTTTGGTTTCAGTTTTAATCTCTTCAGCAATCTGTGGTTTTAGTAGGTTTATCTCTGTTTTTATATTATTCTTCATGTCTTTGCCTAGTTTCAATTTTTTTTCTAATGTAGAGATACGTTGATCTGTCTTCGAGTCTACAGATTCGAGCCTTGAATAGAGATTTGACATTGAAGGGAAATTTTGTTTACAGTTGTTGCATGTCCATTGAAAGTTGCAGGTGATATCGTCTGCTAATGCTTCTGCTAGTTTGGGTGTAATATTTGTACATGACAAACAGAAAATTAATTCACATAAACTACATTTTATGAATTTTGTAACTTTGTCGATATCCATCTCACAATTTGGACAAGTGTTACTCCAAGATCTTGGTCTTTTGGAGACTAGTGATGATGTGTATCGTATTTTTTTTACTCACTTCACAGATATTTTGTATTAACTATAGTATAATATTTCTATTGTTCTTCTATTATACAGTAAGCTTGATTTTATTTACATAGACTTGACAGGGCTTCCCTATCGCAGGGTATGTAAAAAATGCTTTATTCACAAATATTGATTAACTCAGTTTTTGATGTATTATCAGCACGGTTTGTTTGTCTATTTGTTAACCATTTACTTTTGTACACTGATTAACATTGTGTAATATCACACTCTGGAAATTTAAACTATGAAAGACATTATTACACATATTCATGTAAAACTCGATGCACAACTCTTTGTCTGAAAACAGTGGTTACTGTAACTCGTGATTAAGTGGACAGGGCTTCCCTATATAATACTCCTTGTTTCCTATCAAATTTCGATTAATCGGTTCCTATGATATTACTGTGGTTAGTTTTTCTGATGATTAGACAGGGCTTCCCTATTTAACGTGCCTTTCCTGACAAGGTAGGGGTAGGGTGTACTAAATCGATAATTGGTTAACCGCCTGTCTCCAGATTGTACGTTATTGTATGGTGGTAGTGTTTATTGAATTCAAAGACTGTTTAATCCGTTGAATAATTGTTGTCAAGAAGTGGTATGAAAAATATATTTGAAATTAATTTTGATAATTTGACTTTGACTTGACAGGGCAATCCCTATCTATAATTTCTATAAATTATGCAATAAAGATAAACAGCTATTGACAGGGCGATCCCTATCAAAAGTCGTTTATCAATGCTTAAATACTTTATGATTAGCAAATTATTCCAAAAGATCTATCCTGTATTTAACTTTCAAAATTCGTTGTAACCAGAGTCTTGATAATAATTTTCCTGAGTGAACACGAATTACGGACGTTTCGTACCATAACCATTTCGTACCAGTCATTTCGTACCATGCTATTAGTCATTTCGTACCATGCTATTGGTTGTTTCGTACCATGCAGTGTCCATTTCGTACCATGTTGTAGTCATTTCGTACCATACGTCAAATGTTTTGTATCATGTTTAGAGAAAAATCTTATATTATTTTTATAGTAAAATAACGCTTTCAACATTTATAAAATATTTTCATTTTCTATTTGCTTTGTCTAATTTATCGATCATTAAACAAATGAAAATCAATTAAGACAGTCCATTCAGGCAAACAGAGAGTTGATGATACAGTATTAGCGCATCAGCACATTACTTTTTTTCTAACAGGGGGATTGTGTTCATTAGAAGAAAATTTGTAGGGAATCAGAACTGTATTTCCGTCAATATTGTATCATAGTTAACTGAATAATTTGAAAAAGTAACCATTAGCCAATTACCACACAATGATATTTAAGACAGGTCCAAATATAAAGAAATTTGCAGACCACAATTTCATGAGGACGGATTTTTTTTAAAAAATATTTTGTCTTTTGGAGAATAAAACATTGTGATAATTATTGCTTGTCTCCAGCAATGTTTGCCTAAGTATGGGTGTAATAACGTGGGACAGTCAAATGAAAGGCAAATACCAATCTAATCATAATTAAGCAATCAACAATTGTTCACCTTCCACAATTAGATCTTAAATGATCTTTCCTAACACGTCGCAAACAATGACAAACAATCTAATTATCAAATTCTCTGAACTTGATTGAGTGGTTTATTTGTGGTATGAGATAGTACGAAATGACTAATTTGGTACGAAATGACCAGCTCATGGTACGAACAAACCATTGTATGGTACGAAATAACCATAGAAATTATGGTATACCGTGAAGGTGTCGGGTCAAAAAGGCCCAGTGTCAGAAAGGCCCGTCCATAAAGGCCCAGTCCAAAAAGGACCACTTTTAAAACTGACCAAAAAGGCCCGGTCCAAAAAGGCCCAGACCAGAAAGGCCCACTGTTAAATTTGACCAAAAAGGTTCACTAACCTATCTTAAACATTTGACATTATTTTGACTTTGAAAATATGTATTTCTTTTGTTTAATTTTAAACTAACTTAAAATTGATCAGTGTAAAATAAAACACTTTTCAGTAGCAATTAGAGAATGACACTTTTATGTTTATTACCTGTATTGAAAGGTGTTGGCTTAAGGAACCATTTATAATAAGTATATCGATTAAGTATGGTTGCTTCTGAAAAGCAGTTTCTCCTTTTTTCTGCAATGGTTTTCTATCATCATAGCAATGGAAACCAAGGTGTTGTTAAAACTGATTCTTTTCTATGTTGTACAGTATATCATTGTTGTCTAATGATGGATCATTTGAGCTAGTCCTTAAAATATCATGCTCATCATGAGTTGTAGAATAAGATGATAAAATACAAATACTTCTTAATTTATATATTACTTCTAACAGTTGAGTTAAATACATGTATAATCAGACTGACCTGCTATTCTCTTACATGTATATGTGGGCCTTTATGGACTGGGCCTTTCTGATCCGTTTTGAAAGTGGGCCTTTTTGGACTGGGCCTTTTTGACCCGGGCCTTTTTGACACTGGGCCTTTTTGTACACTGGGCCTTTTTGTCACTGGGCCTTTTTTACCCTAATTCACCGTGAACACCATCCAAGAATAGCTGAAAATCTTTTGTGTAACGAACAGTTGCGCTGTTCCTGCTTTTACAGGAGCGGATGATGTCTTGACCTAATTTTGGACTTCTGAAATTGTTCAGTGTTTCAATTTTTCTATTAAATATGTCTAGAGCTTCATGGAGTTCTCTATCGTGGGGAATGAATATACTTGGGTTACTGTGGTCTCTTGACTTGTTCCACTCGTAAATTCTGTAGTAAGGGCAATTTAGAAAAAATACTGTTGAATTTCTGTTGCTTCTTAAGATTGCCGATCTGAAATAACTGTATTTAACAAATAGCCTGTTGATTTCTTTGTCCAAATTTGTCATGAGATAAACAAAACCTTCACGTTTGAATATTAAGTCGCAAGTACCTAACCATACAAAAACAGTGGGGTTGTGTGCGTTGGCTACAATTTGTAGAAATGTCCTTTGTAGTTCTAAGTTGTCTATACAGGTCTGGCGACAATTTTTAGTAAGCCATGGTATTCACTGGTTATTTCATTTCGTAAATAGTTGCCCTTGACACCTTTTTGACACTGGACCTTTTTATACACTGTGCCTGTTAGTCACGGGACCTTTTTTTACCTAAATGGTAGACCGCTGTCATTGAGAGACCCTCTAGAGGAATTAGCCATTTTATTTTTTTTACCTTATTCTATAGAATTACTCGTTTCTGATTTGTAGCATTCGTATAATTAAATTCGCCTTTTTGTACAGTTGCATCTTTTTAGCTTTTCAGTATTGCCAGGAGTGGAACGGTTTTCAAATTAGACCAGCAAGAGTCGCTTTAGCTTGATAATTTTGTTGACGCAGTCTAACAGACTCATTCGTTATTTGTAGTTGAACCCGCAAGTCAGTCTTGACCTTGAGTGAGGAAAGTTTTAGAGAGTAAGTAAACCAATGTATGCTATTCAACACCCAGAAAAGCAAAGCGAACACATTTTTTGGTAACACCAAAAGCAATTAAATAAGATCAATATTATTTCTTTGTCGAAAATTTGGTCGATATCTTCAATTGATCTAGTTCCAAAAACAGGATGTTTCCACTTCTGCCTAAATTGCATCAAAGACAGAAATCAACATGACCGTTTATGTTGCTGTCTTGTTACCACTTTTAAAACACAGTCAGAGGTAGATTGAGTCCAAAGCTCATATTTGTACTTATTAGCACCTGCAAACTCAATTATGACCTTGTGTAAATTTACCTCGGTGTTGCTTCATGAAATGAATCTTGTTCTATGTTTGTTGATGCAAAAAGGTCATAGATCTGTGTGTTAGAAAATCTGAGTAATCAGAGAATATATATGCGTTGGCCTGACCTTGATTTTAACCCAGGACCTCTCGTCTTACAGGGTTGGTTCTCTACCAATTAAGCTTCAAGGCCATGTCTGAAATTGGTGTATGTTTAACCCTTTCCCATTTTGCAAAATTTTAGGCCTGCCCAAATTCAAAAGTTTTGCAGACGACATGGTGGAACAAATTTGAAAAACAACTATACAGTAGTGTTGTAAATATTGTGGAAAAAGAATAAATTGCTTCTTACAAGCAATTTCTTCTTTTCCTACAATGTTTTCTCAATTGTAAAATCACAGGGACAAAAAAAAAAAAACAAACAAAAAACAGGGATTGAACAAGAAAGGGTTAAATCTATCTACGGGATAGATGACCCTCCTTGATCCCCCTCATTTTGAAATCCTAGAATAAACATTGGTTGCTTGTCTGGTGCCATTGTGACTGGGTGTGGGGGGTACCCCCCCTTTTTTTATATGAAATTTATGTCTGAGAATAAGAGATAGACTTGCTAAGTTTTTGGACTTGATACAATCATAACATGCCAAAGCTTATAGTGAACTGTAGAGGTTTAGGAAGCAAAAACATTATATACCTATGATTAAAAAACATTTGAGACATTCTACAAAATTTATGCAAATCACCAACAATCTAGCTACCAGGGCTTCAAAACTAAGGGGACATTGTCCATATGGTCTTAAAAAACTGAGACATGAATGATTTTTTTTAAGCGATGGTGCAAAACATAGCTTTAGCAGATCACTCGGAAATTAAAGAGTTATTTGGCATTCCTGGAAATGACAGTGAGCATCTTGGGGAATTAGGCTGAAGTCCAACACTGAAGAATGTTTTCTATCCTATTCAATCTTTTTAAATTCTCTACAGCTTCTTTCAATTTGGACCAGTCTAAAATTTTGTTGTGTGGGAATGGGTTAATTGCTAAGTAAGCAAGAATCTATTTGCAATGGGAAGGCATTGAAGGTTAGCCTCTGTAAAAGAAAGTAAAAAAAGCCTCAAAATCGGTTGCAGCGACTTTCATGCTCCTGGAAACTGATTTATCATAAGAAGTTTAAAATTTGCGTAGTCAAACTTTATTTAATTAAATGACCTATTTTTCAGAGACAGAAATGGCACCCCCAACATACGGTGATTTAGGCAAAGCAGCAAAAGATTTGTTCAGCAAGGGATACAGTATGTCATTATTTATTATTTTCATGATTTCCTGTAATATGATTCCTTGTCTTTGAGTCAGGATCCTATAGGTTGAGTCTGATTTTAAAGCTAGCTCATGTGTAACTTTTGTCATTTGCAACTTCTCTCGTTTTTGGACCAGTTTAAATTTGTGTATTTTGGAATGGGTTAAACAATCATAAGGAAAAAGACTAATAGGGGCCCAGTAGCCCATGGCCCCTAAATTTTTGGATGGGCCCCTGAACAGTTTGGGAAAAATGCCCATACCTCTAATGTTAGATATTGTCAGCATGCCCACTGGGTTTTAATTTTGGGGGTGCATGTACCCCTTAGGTTTTGAAATGGGGGTACAAAGAAAAATCTGGGGGTACAGTGGATCCTTTACTTTCAGAAGGGTACACCATACGAATCTGAACACTTTACCAAATGACAATGTTTTGGTTACATCCTTTGTTTATAATCAGTAAATAAGTGCCACACGTCATGTGCAAGTTTCAGATAAATCTAGAGCAAAGGAGAGCAAACTTTTTTTTGAAAAGCTGATTTATGACAAATCACTTTTTCTTAACTATTGGATTTTGGAAGGGTTGAATGGGATATGAGAGCTGGCTAAACAACTCCAACAAGTTTATTACGAGGGTGGGGATGACATTTTGGAGCAGGCCATTCAAGGCATGTCGGCTCATTGTTAGCTCAAACTCTGGTATTGAAACGATTCTGGTACAGAAAATATCAAATAGCCTTATTACTGTCTAAAGGTCACCATTTGTGGAGAAATAGACCAGGTTTTGTTATGACATTTTGCAGACAGCAAATTACATGGCTAAAACAAAACTACAATGTTAAATAAAGGGCGCCATTTTGTCCAACTTACATGTACAAAGGAATTATGAGAGAAACAATTTCAAATCAAATTCTATAGTATGAATTCTTGTTAGTTTCTCAACAAAAACAAAAACACGTAAATATCTTGTGTTTTGTTTGAAAAGTAGTGCAACTTTGGACTTATTTAAAAAAAAAATGGAAATGGTGAGGCCATCACGATCCTCATTATATGAACTTTTCCAACTGCTGGTTCCCCCATTCTCTAGACGAAAAAGACCATAAACAAGCGATGGTTCCTGTCGCATAAAAGGGAAATCAATTGCTCCTGATTTTGTTCTAGCTCTACTTATCTACTTTGCTTGCAATTTTTGGGTTTTTAGGAAAAAAATATGCGAGTAGAGTTTCACAGTTTATACGCTGATAATTTTAAATGTACACACATGTAATGGTATTTTTGTTTCTACGTTCATTTAATTTTATGTATGTTCATGCACGCCTTGGTGTAAGATTTGTACGTGAACTGACTTAATTGTACGTGAATTACGTACTGCAGTAGGTGAATGGGCACCCTGATTGTTTTTTTGCACCCGGGGCCCCTAAGTTCAAATTGTTAGTCTTTTTCCCTCCAATCACATTTTGTTATTCTCTTGAGTAGTCGCTTAATAGAAATTCCATTGTACTATGAAGGATAAATGTTAGTGTGCTGTGTCTTGTCAAAGAGTAAGATTTTTTGACATTTCCTGAATGATTTTGCACAGTCCTACCAACTAATGTTATTGTTAACAATTGTTGCCTGGAAAATAGCTCTGTTTATCTGAAAGTAATTATTACCCCAAAAACTATGTTTGGGGGGATATATAGGAGTCAGCTGTCCGTCCGTCTGTCTGTAGCTTTTTCCTGTCCGCTCAATTTCTCGGCAACTATTGGACTGATTTTATTCAAACTTCACTGATATAATCAGTATCAAGCAGAGATGTGCATATTCATTTTTAACGTTCATTGATTTTTGACGGAGTTATGGTCCTTTGGTGAAAAATCATTTCGGCTCAATTTCTCAGCAACCATTGGTTGGATTTGAAGAAAGACTCGGTATAAGTCAGACTTGTGCATATCCTATTTTGGTAACAGTCCATTGATTTTTGACGCAGTTATGGCCCTTTGGTAGAAAATCGTGTCCCCTCAATTTCTCAGCAACCATTTCTTCATTTCCCACTATGTTTTCCAAATCATTTTTTGAGGGGTGTCTAAAAGCGTTGTTGTGAGGGAATGGGTTAGCTTGTAATTCTAGTACCTAGTGCTAAGGAGATAAAAGATAAATGATGACGAAGAAGTAAGTTTATCTCAAATTTGAGTTTCACAATTATGTAAGTTATTATATTTTTCAGACTATGGGTTCAGTAAGCTGGAAGCCAAGACTAAAACTGATAATGGAGTCAAGTTCACAAATAAAGGAAGTTTTAACACTGAAACTGGTAGACTAAGTGGAGAACTGAACATGGAATATAAATACTCTGATTATGGTTTGTTTACTTTAAATTTGTTTCAGGCATTTTGCCAGATACTGTAATTAAACTTGTAGGCCTTTTCAAAATTTTAGTGTGAAAACTTGAAAAGTCAGACACTGTCAGATTTACAGCATTTAACCCTTTCCTGTACAAACCTGGGATTTTACATCAATGTGATTTTGTACTTGAGAAAACTGTGGAAATCGAAGAAATTGCTTGTGACAAGCAATTACTCCTTTTTCCACATAGGATGGTTTCATTTGAAATAGCATCCAATTTTCATTAAGGTCTGGAACCTCTTTCAATTTGGTCCAGTCCAGCTCTATGAGAGCAGATGTCCTTTGCTTGATTTGGGCTCCTACTGTCAAGGTCATAGCCAAAGTTTAAAGGTCAAACTTGGACATTGCCTATCTCTTGATTCAGTTGCCTGTTTCTCACATCTTTTACACACACATACTTGATGAGAGCAAGAGTGCTGCCCTTGATTCAGGCTCCCAAGGGCAAAGGTCTTAAATTTTACATGGGTACATTTCTCGGGCTCCCAAGGGCTAAGGTCTAACTTTTACATTGGTAAAATTTCTCAGGCTCCCAAAGGCAAAGGTCTAACTTTTACATTGGTTACAATCCTAAGGTTTTATTGTAAAAACATATTACGCATTTGTATCTCTTGATATAAGCAACTGTACTGCGCTTGAAGCAATTTTATAGTATGTAACATGTTCTGATGATTTATTTAAGATATGGCTTAGATATTTGAAAAATCTACATGATATCTTTTATGAACTTGGTGTTTATAATTACATTAATAGGAAACAGATTTTTAATTAGATGGCAATCTAACTGAAATTTGTAAGGTAGTTGTATCAAATATAAATAGATATGTAGAGATAGTGGGGTTAATCTTTAATAACTGAAATATACAGCATAAACCTTCTGAAGCAGGTTTGTGGTCTGACATTTCAAGCTCTTGCTTTAGATTTGAGACCTTTAAATAAGTTACAGAAATTGCAAAAATAATCATGATGGTCACATAGATGTTTCTTTGGGCAAGATATTTTAAAGTTCCAGTCTAGAAATAGTGATTACACCTGTATTGGAATATAGATGTCATCTTCTCTTTCAGACAAGTAAGCAATTAAAGAAAAACTGAATCATTTAAAGGAATAAACTTTTGCTATATTGAATTAAAGAAAAACTGAATCATTTAAAGGAATAAACTTTTGCTATATTGAAACGTTTGAATAATTGAAGGTCTGACGTGGAAGGAATCATGGACAACAGAGAATGTATTGAATACTGAACTAACTGTTGAAGATCAGCTGGCACAGGGCCTCAAACTGGCTTTTGATACATCATTTGCACCACAAACTGGGTAAGAGGGATTTGTAATGTTGGGGAAATTGACATGTTCAAGGAAATGATCTATCTACATTTATTCTGTTCAATATTTTCTACTACATTGAAACTTGAAAGTATAGCAAAAATAACCCAGATGTGTATGTTCATAATTCTTACTCTTTATTGCATACTTATTGGCCTTTTTTGCTGGTAAAACCTATGTATTGCTTGCAATGGTTTTGTCGAGCAATTAGATTACAAGATCTTTGGTATGTACCCTATTTACAATCAATGGCAGGGGTGTGGAATTCCCATGCCTGACTTGTCCGACACGGGCTTTTCTACCTGCGGGCAAGTATATTTTTCATGGCTACTTGTCAGTGGACAAGTAAATATCAGGCAGGGTTCTCCCCAGAATTTTTTGAAGGCGTAGTGGCATATGCGCTGCATGTTGTCAGTTATCATATGGTATTACTATACATAATAAAGGTCATTAAAAGTGCTTTTTAGCTTGTTTATTAATATCTTGATTTTTATTGAGTTTTATTCTTGAATAATATGCTTCAACCTTTTAATTATTATAGCTTTATTTCTCTACTCTGAGGCTGATTTTGATACCAATCAATTGTGACATTACTCAGCTTATTTTGCCTCTCTATCCTATTTGTTAGAAAGGGCACTAAATTGTCCCATTAAAAAGGGATGTGAAAAGGAAAGAAAATAAAAGAATATATATCCAAAAGCCATAAAAATACAGCGAGTCAAATAAAATCAAGGTATCAATTGGTCAAATGAAAGAATAAATCACAAAGTCTCAAAGGAATGAGTAAAAAAGGGTGTCAGCTGCTTGTCTGTTATTTAGGAATATCTTTTCATGCTTGGCCATTTTAACAAGTCTGTCCAAAAATCCTATCCTTGAGGACTCTTTAAAAAAAAGCATGGAGTGTTGGATTGAAAAAATGCCCTTCTTCAGAAAAATATAGATATTATTTTCAGTATTTTCAAAAATGTAAGATTCCTGTGTGAAATACCTGGTTTCATCTTCAAATTTTGCATCTTAAAGAGCTCAATCAGATTCTCTGTGTCAAATTTGAAAGGTTCATTATTTGCCCATTCAGAATCCTTTGACTGTCTGACACTATAACTATTCTTCTAACAGTACTTTCAGCTCTTTGATTTCAATAAGTTAATTATAAATGTAGTATATATCAGCAGTGTCCAATCTTAGCTTAATTCTCAAATTATAAAATCAAACTTGATCAAATTCATAAACCAAGTGTCCTTACTCTTCTCTTCTTCAAGTGATTTCAGCACTTTGATTTTCAAAAGTTTTTTGTTTTCAGAATCTTATAGAGTGAATTATCTTTTCCTGATTCTAAATAATAATTAAACCATTGCTTTTGATAAAAAGAAAACCTATTTGGTTTAAGGCATTCTTTTCTTGAAGTGCTTTCAGCACTTTGATTTTTATGGGGTATTTTTTCTTTTGAAGCAAAAATCATGAGAGGGCGAGATATCATTACATGATTACTAAAATTATAACAATACTTTTAATCAAAATTTAAAAACTTTTTTTTTTTCAAAGGAGTTGAACAAACCAGGGTACGAATGTGTGAGATAATACCCTCCATGTTGGATAAAAAATAAACGGACTTAATCAGAAAGATACATGTATGTAATTATTAAAGTGGGTTGAAAACAAGCGCTAAGTATAACTAGGATGGCTTATATACGAATCTGTCTATTATTTCGGCAAATTCTCGTAAAGAAAAAGATCGCGAAAATGGCATGTTTCAGCGATCAGTGTATAAAATAAACTGACCAAATTAATGTTTCCTTCCAAAAATTATATTACAAACCACTGTGGCTTTAGTTTGATAGTTATCACATCAAATAACCACATATTTCACCTCGGCAAATCTCAGCCGAAGTGACAATTTTCCGAAACTGGGTCGCCATTTTGAATTCATTGTTTACATATTGGTACCCATCATCCTTGGTGACTAATAGCGCGGTACCAGTGGTAAACGCGAGAAAAAAATCAATAATCACCAATTAGTAAGAGTGTAAGGGTCTTATCAATAAAGGTGTTACGTAATATACGGTAAACAACACTATAGATAAAGAGCCTGTCGTGTCCACGCTTCTGCAGCCAATTCTAGTGGCTTGCTTGACCCTTTCTTCAGCTAGAAATTAAGCTGTATCGGTGACCAAATTTACGCGTATTGGCGATCTGAAGGCGTATCGGCAAACTCTCTTGATTTATGAAGGCGTATCGGGGCCGATACGCCATAAAGGCCTGGGGAGAACCCTGTCAGGGCAAATCTTGGAATGGTACTAAATAGATAGAAGAGATTTATGAGCATAATGTTTGGATCTAAGGCTAGAAAATATTGTTTTTAATGAAGAAAATGCTGAGTTCCAGCATTTTCTTCTTTAAAAATAATGTTTTCTCAAAATTTATCTGTTATTCATCTTTTCACGGGCAAGTCCATTTGGACACTGGACAAGAAGAAAATCACATTTTACTTGTCCATGGACAAGTAGAGAAAATCCGTATTCCCACATCCCTGAATGGTATGAAAATAGGATGCTGCCAATGTTTAGCTTGACTTTTTAGCTCATCATCAAGTTTTCACCTGGGCACAACAAGCCTATGGTTAGGTTCTCATAATATTTGCCACACTTGTATATCTTGATGAGAGCAATTCAGGCTTCACTACCAAAAGTTAAGGTCATAGATCAAATTTTTAATATGCACAATTATATAGTATTCTTGTTTATAGTATTTTGGGCTTTTTATGCCCCCCGCATTAAATAAATCAGGGACATATTGTTCTACTATTGTAAGTCTGTCTGTCAGTTTGGATTTGACAAAAAAACTTAACATTTGCAATTACTTAGAATCTATTCGAGATACAATGCTCTTAATTAGCATGGTAATAGATCTAAATGATACGCATCAGCAGATACCAGATTTGAGGTTAAGGTCATTTGTCAAGGTCAAACTTCTGCGAAAACTTAATATATTTACAATTTCTTCAAGCATATTCAAAATAGAATGCTCATATTTTAGCATGATGATCGATCTCATCAGTGCAAATCCACAGATACCAAGGTCGAGGTCATAAGACAAAGTCAAGGTAACTTATCAAAGTCTCGTTTCTACAAAAAATGCTGTAACAGGGTACCCATGTTGTTTCACAAACACATCTTGTTAAAACTTTCAGAAAGAAGGATGGTAAAATCAAGACGGCTTACAAGAATGATTATGTGAATATGAACTGTGATGTAGATTTTGATTTCTCCGGACCAACTGTTAATGGTGCAGCTGTTTTAGGGTGAGTGTGTGATTTATTTGTGACCCATTTTCTGAATAGGAACCATCTGTGAGTTTTTTACTAACACTTGAATAAAAATTGGATCAGCACATGACAATAAGAGTAATTAGTCCATTCCCACATAATGACACTTATAGACACTCCTCAAGAAATATGGTTGAGAAAACATTGTTGAAAATGAAGAAATTGCTTGTTACAAGCAATTTCTTCATTATCCACAGTGTTTTCTAAACCAAAATACAAAAAGTTCTAAAATTTCATCACTTAAAAATTGTCATCTGCAACTTCTTTGAATTTGGACCAGTCTAAAATTTGTAATGAGTTAACAGATCGCTTGCCATCCCCTCAGAGCTTCAACAGCAAGTTCTGCTTTGATATTAAACAGTGTTTTATTGCAAATTTTATGGCCAGTTACATGTAACAAAAAAGTAGAATGGTTGGTTGGTCACTTAAGCATCAAAACTACTACTTTAATTAACTATAACTATGAAGTTTGAGTTTTCAAACCATCAATAATATCAACCAATGGCACCCTTGTCTAAATGATTGATTTGATTGATCGATTGATTCTTTGATGATAGACAACTGTGAATCTGTCAATTATTTGAAATATGACTAACTTGCAGGATGATCTTTCTACATACTGAACATCTACCAAGAGGGAAATATACTAATTGTACTTCCAAAAGGGTTTCTTTCTGCATAATTAATCACATTTATAATTTAGGGGACTGTAACTTTTGAGTAATTGACCAATGGTGGATGTCAATGAAATAACCAGTCAACCAAATTAAGTCATTTATTTAGACCAGAAATGAGATTTGATATCCCACATGGGTGGCCATTTTTGTTACCCTTTTTTCTTGGTTTGAGTCTTAAACGTTGTAACTACAGCATATTCAAGCTGTAGTTACGATGTTTAGGTCGCCAACCAACTATACCAAATGCTACTGGCCATAAGTTTTTCAAATAGTACTGTGTAAGGTTGAAGTGGGACTTTCTGTTGGTGTCAATGGGCGGGGCAAACTAAGTAAGTGGGAGGGCCAGCCATTGGTCAATCAATTGATTGCTTGCCCTCCCACTGAGCTTGAACATGCAGTTTGAGTCGGGTAATAAACAACATTTATATTGTATAGTATGTGGTCAGGGACAAATGATAAACAAATAAATAAAAATCGAATCTTTTGTTGGCAACCTAAATGTTGTAAATACAGCCAAAGTTGTAATGTTGGTCCCCAAACCAAGAAAAAATACTTAGCATAAATGTAGGTGCTCAAAGTTCACTTCTGTTCAAAATAAATGATTTGATTGGTTGTTTATTTTTATTGTCATCAGCAATCTGTACTCTGTAAAGGAGATTTGGCAAAAATTCAATGATTTTATCCATAGGTTAATAAATTACATTACTATTTCATTTGATATAGTGAAAATGTTTGGATTCATGAAATAAAATGATGTAAAAGGAAAAGAATAAGAAACTAGAATGGTTGTCACAACAAGGTTAGCCTACAGAAAAATATATCATTAAATAAAGGGTCTGGACAAGTTATGAACTTGACCTTTAACCTTCCTTAAGTAATTTCGTAAAATAAACTCTTGCTGTTCTGCTTCAAAAGTTATAAACCTTTACACATACATTGACCTCAACCTGAGGTTTTGTGAAACACTTTGAAGTCTAAACTCCCCCTGGTAGAAGAAATATCTCCCTTTTGAACTTTGACACTTTTTCATAAACTAGGCTCTGGTGAGTGTATCAAGTCACCACCTGTGACAAGTTCAAGTTTACATCAATGTTTGTATTCCATCTTTATTTAACATTGCAGATACAATGGATGGTTAGCTGGCTATCAAATGGCTTTTGATACATCCAAGAGTAAACTAACGAAAAGTAACTTTGCCCTGGGATACCAGGCTGGAGATTTCACTTTAAATACAACTGTGTAAGTTTTGATTTTTTGTAAGTTGAATATATAACCATTATTCTCTGTACAATTTAATCTTTGATAGTCTGCTGTGTCTTAGCAGTTACCACCCAACAAAATTTAAAATTGGTCCAAATTCAAAGACTTGGCAAGCAACATGAAATTGATGATTTTTTTTAATAAATCTGTCATTCTTGGTAGAAAAAACATTATGGGAGATGAAGATATTGGTTTTTACAAGAACCTGCTTCATTTTCCCTCTATGTTTACCACAATTCCTGAAATTGAATTGTGTTGGAATGGGTTAAATATTAAGTTAAAAGTATCTATGACTTGGAGTGAAAATGGAATGAAAGTGAATCTTTTATGTTTTAACTGAAGTTGTAAAAGATCAGTGTATTTAGCTGACAATACTTGAAAATCTATTGAATATCCAATTTTCAGTATTTCTTCTTATATAGAACTTCTTTGCATTATGGTTGTATCTGTACTACAAAAGAAATATGTTATCATTTTGATACAAAACATTGTATTGGGTTCAAGATGGATTGGAAAATTTGAATATTTCACCAGACTGAAGGGGCTCGTATGGAGTTTTGTATAGTATTACATTTATTAAATAACAAATTTTGACTTCATAAGGGTAAGGAATCTTGTGAAACTCATCGAAAAAGAAGCCTTTACTTTTTAAGTCATAATAATGTTATTTTTTGTTATGTCATTTTATCTTGAAAATAACACCATTCATTATATACCTATAAATGAATTGGATTAAAATCTGGCAATTTATTACAACTCTACAGAAAAAATCCGTATTTGGTATGTACAAAAAAAATATCGTTGAGTGCCATTAAGCACAGGCTACTTTTTGTGTATTGACATTCTGGTTTTTTCAGAAAGTTGGTTATTTCTTGATCATTTAAGAGAATTTTCTTAATGTCATGTCCTAAAAGGTATATAATAAAAGGAATATTACAACAGTGTGTTTTTCTATTTGTTGTTATTGGGTTCTCGAATCATGTGCAGGTATTTTTAATTGGATTCGACCTTCAGTCTCATCCAATAAAAAATACCTACACACAATTCTCGAACAAATTTTGTGTTCTTTTCTATTTGTTGTTATTGGGTTTTCTAATTGTGTGCAGGTATTGTTTATTGGATTTGATCTTCAGTCTCATCCAATAAAAAAATACCTACACAAGATTCTCGAACACGACAACAACAAATAGAAAAACAGTGTTGTAATGTGCCCTATCTATAACCATATCTGTATTAGTTCCTGACATAACTGATTCAAATCTTTTTATGTCGATTGCAATTTTGTTGACTTACACTGATTGCATCATATTAAGAAAACTGGTAGGTATATTATAAGGGCAAGTATTTGAAAAAGTGTATTTACCTGAAAAGTTACTGACCTATGAAGATCCTATGTTACAGAAATGATGCCACTGAATTTGGAGGCTCCATATATCAAAAAGTCAACAAGGAGTTAGAAACTGGAGCCAAGTTCTCATGGACTGCTGGTAGTAATATCACACGATTTGGACTGGCAGCCAAGTATAGTCTAGACAAGGACACAGCTGTTGGGGTATGTATCTGCTGCTAAATTTCCAAATATAGCAACTGGTTCTGACTATTGAATATTGGGAATTAGTCAACTTTTAGTTGATTCTCAAACCAGATTTGGAATTTATCCTGTTATAATTACTCTTGTATTGTGCCGTCTAATTTTTGTACTCATTGCCTGTTATGTTACCAAAAGGGCAAACATTTAAAAGCTCCATCTATTGGTCCATGTTGTCAGGTCATTCTATCTGTCCAGAGCTGTTTTCTCCACAACACCTGCATCAAATGTATTGAAGCTTCCTATCATGAAATTACACCAATGTGCTTTTCCATTGTTTCTACAGAAAATATGTTAAATATGTTAAAAATCTAAAGAGGTTTTATAATTTGCTTGTAGCATTATCTGATGTACCTCAGTAAGATTTGTTGAATGAATGCCTGTAGTGTCCAATGTAGGCTTTACCCAGGCACACCCTATTTTACATACAGAAGGAAATCTTTAAAACCTCCCTTAAATCAGAAAGCCTAGAGCCTTTAAGGATGATATGTAGATTCTCTAATCTTGTAAATCTACAAAGTTTTTACATGTGTTGCCTTTTGGTGGTATCTAGACTCTGCCTTGGCACACCCTTTTCTAATAAACAGTGAAGGAAATATTTAAAAAGAATCTTTTCCTCAAACGCAGAAAGCTTAGAACTTGTGACCATTGTATCATCTTCTAGGAAAAGATTCATTTCAGTGGAATTTTTACCCTTTTTTGTCTTGGTTGATTGAATGGGGTTTTATGCCACTTTTAATAGTATTTCAGTCATATTGTGGCAGCTGAAGCACCTAACAATGGATTCCTGGCATTTCTATTACCAGTACTACCACAATAATCCTTTCCTAGCCTCCAGCTGCTACCTCACTTAGGTTTACGATTATCCACCAATTGGTGTGAGACAAATGTCAGAAAGGACATGTGCCGCCGAAGGGGATCTAACCGATGACAACCCTTGATTGAAGATTGGGAGTCTGTTGCGCTACTGACTGCGCTATGAGACGGCAACCTTTTCGTCCTGGAAAATCTTTGTAAAGATTGAACTGCAACTATTTAATTCTATTATTTCTCTGTACCTATTAGGACTTTTGCCCTGAAAATTTGAACATTCTTTTGTTACCATCATATCATCTCCTAGAAAAAGATTCATTACTCTGATATTCATTTTCGTGCATTTTGACGCTTTTTTGACTTCCTTATTTCCATATATGGAAATAGCTTTGAAAATCTTCTACTTAGAACCTAGTGGATGGATTTCAATAAAATTCCACAGAAATGATCCTTGGGTGAACCTTTATCTGATTCCTTCAAAGAATTTTGATTGAATGGAAAACATGGCTTTAATGGGCGGGGCTAATTTCCATATATGGTGAAAGCTTTGAAAATCTTCTCAGAAACCGGTGGTTGGATTTCAACCAAATTTCACAGAAATGACCCTTGGATGAAACTTTATCAGATTCCTTCAAAGAATTTTGATTGGATGGATAAAATGGCTTTAATTGGTGGGTCTATTTCCATATATGGAAAATTGAAAATCATCTTCTCAGAAACCAGTGGATGGATTTCAACCAAAGTTGACCAGATCGAACCTTGGGTGACCTTTAATCAGATTATGAAAAAGAATTTTGATTGGATGAAAAAGATTACTTTTATAGGCAGAGCTAATTTCCATATATGGTATATACTGAAAACTTTGTAAATTTCTCAGAAACCTGTTGATGGATTTTAACCAAATTTCACAGGAATGATAACCAGATGACTGTTTATCATATTTCTTCATATAATTTTGATTGGTTGAAAAACATGGCTATTACGGTGGTGGGTTATGTTCATATATGGTATACAGTGAAAATTTGACATAATGAATTTTACATAATTTGACTTTGGTAAAAACAATGAAAAGTTTGAAACCGTTCTCTAGAATTATTACAAGATTTCAATGATTTAAATTGATTTTCATTATATTCAGTTTATTTTGAATTAAAGAAAAGTTTGCTTAATCAGTTTATTCATGCCTGTGGAGCCATATAAGCACTTAAGCGCCTCTAGTTAATTATTCCAAGTACTGAAATTATAACTACATTACTCTCATTTACAAGTTTTTGCAAAATGCACTCATGGAGTGTTATTTCTTTTTGGCTGAAGAATAATTTACCCTGACATTTTTTGTCAAGCCCGCTTGCAGTGAGCGTGACATAGTTGACACTATGACAAGCTGGTGTATGTGTGATAGTGCGTTAGTCTGTTAGTCCGTCTTAATTTGTCCGGGCATTTACTCCTACGTTTATGGATGGATTTCAAAATTACTTGGCACAACTATTCTCCATCATGAGTAGATGTGCCATTTTAAATTTTCTTTTGGATAGTTCTAATGTCAAGGTCACAGCTCAAGGTAGGACACTACAATTGTGATTGTCAAGAGCATTTTTCCTACATTTATGGATGGATTTCAAAATAAATTTGCACAATTATTCATCATCATGAGTAGATGTGCCATTTGAAATAATTTTATTCTCTGTTATGAGAGATTGATGGTCAAGGTCAAGTTGATGGTCAAAATTTTATAGGCTCTACAGCAGTTGTCCTTGGACAACCATCTAGTTACTACAAATTTACCAGTTAATTGTGTTGCAAACTTCACACACAGTCTTCAATTGTACCAAAATTATGTAAATATATGATAATGAAGATTTGAAAGACTCGGACCTTAAAGTTTGAAAGCCTCTCGAAAAACTATTTCCGTTTTAACTTTGACATTATTTTTGAAAAATACGGTTATTTTTAGAAACATGCATTGACAAGCTCTCGTGTTTTACATGTGTATTCCTTGTGGTGAAACCTTTCTTCGAGCATCAAGGATGTCTGACAAGGTCAATTTACCCCTGCAAAGCAAAAGTTTTTCAGTGGTATACTAGAAACAGCCCGTTTTTTCTGTCCGTCCATGGTTAGGCCATGCTATTCAGAAACTGGGCTTAATAACTTGGTTTTGTGTATTTCTGACTGACAAAGAGAATAAAGTTTTCCTATTTCTTAAAGGCTATTCAAGTGTCCTCTTTTTTATGACAATCACTTATTGTCTTGTGAGAAGGACTTATTCTAGAAGCATTATCAGATCTGTCACTTGACTTATCTTGTTTGCTGCAATTCAGACAGGGTAATTAATGGAATCAACAAACATGTTTTTCTACAAGTTATTTTAGTTAACATAAATGCTATGAGATTGTTTTATTCTTCTAGGCAACAGTCAATAATGGAGGTCAGGTTGGACTTAGTTACGCACAAAACATAAGACCAGGTAAGATTAAAAAAAAGTTACAGTGTTTTAACAGAAAAATTAAATTACTACAGCTTGAATCATATGTAATACTTCAAGGGCAAGGTGTTTTATCAACAAAACTCAAGATAACATAAAGATAATGACTATAACAATTCCAACACAATCCCACAGATGCTCTATGAAAACAGTGTTTTGAAAAGAAAGAATTTTCTCTTTCTCACAGGTTCTCTACCCCATAGGACACTTATTGTCAAACAATCTTTGAAATGTCATCTGCAACCTCTTTCAATTTGGACCAGTCTTGAATTTTCTTGTCTGGTAATGGGTTAACACAACTATATATAGTCAGTTTTGACTCAGCCAGACAGGCTGATGTCACAGGTTATTCATCCTTATTTGGAAAGAAGCAGGTGTCTTTTCATATTTTCATGAACAAAATTTTGAACATGCAAAGTCTACTCACAATTAGTGAACTATTTGCTTTGTTTTGCTAAATAAACGAAGAAAATATTTTTGTTTTCATGGAGATATAGGTCTGTCCTGATCAAATAAATGGTATAAAAGCACAACATAATGATCATTGTTTGTCTTTTTTTAGCTCACCTGAGCACTTCGTGCTCAAAGTGAGCTTTTGTTATTGCCCGATGTCCGGCCTCCGATGTCGTTGTTGTCGTGCATCTGTTAACAATTTCTTTAAACGTCTTCTCCTGAACCAGAAAGCGAATCTTGATTAAACTTGGCAGGGATGTTTCTTGGGTGAAGCTCTTCGGAAATTGTTCAAATAATTGAAATCTACCCTTATCTCTGGTTGCCATGGCAACTTTGCAAAAAAGGGGAAAATAAGGATAATCTTTAAAAATCCTCTTCTGAAACCAGAAGACTGAAAGCCTTGATATTTTGTATGCAGTATCTCATAGGGGACCTCTATCATGTTTGTTTATATGATGCCCCTTCAGTCATAATTGGGGTCTACCCTTGCACACCCCATTATACATTGAAACAAAGAAGGAAAACTTTAAAAATCTTCTCTAAAACAGAAAGCTTATAGCATTGATATTTGGTATGCAGTATGTCATAGGGGACCTCTACCATGTTTGTTCTTATGATGCCACTTCGGTCATAATTCGGCTCATTCTATCTAAATATAGAAACAATGATGGAAAAACGTTAAAAATCTTCTTCACTAAAATGAGAAAGCCTAGAGCATTGATATTTTATATGTAGATTCTCCTGGTGAACCTATCAAAGTTTTTCATATGTTTACCCTTTGGACATATTTGGGCTCTGCACAGACGCACCCTATTTTTTACCTAGAAAAATAGTAGAAAAACTTAAACTCAACCTTTCCCACACAATTTCAATTAATTACCTAGTTCAAAAACGCCAATCTTCCTTGCAATGCTAGTTTTCTGTCACAAAAAACCTCAATCTTTTTAAGAATATCTTTTCTTTTCTTATTTCTTATACAAGACTATGCTAACAGGTGTCTTTTGGCCGAAATTATGACCCTAAAGTTTTTATTACATCTGCAGTCATTGACTCAGGTGAGCTCTTTAGTGCCAATGACAATTTGATCAAATTGCCATTAAACAAAATTTAAGACTGGTCCAAACTGAAAAAAGCTGCAGATGACAGGTTAAGTTAATGGAATTTTAAATTAATTTTGTCTTTTTGGATAGAAAACATAGTAGATAATGAAGAAATTGCTTCACAATGTTTTCCAAATATTTTTTTCTTTAGGGGCGTGAAAAGGAAGGATAGTATAAGAATGGATTAACCAAATTGTGTTTTTTTCCCTCTCCTACAGGAGTGAAGTTAACCTTGTCTTCATTGATTGAAGCTAAAAACATTAATGGTGGAGGCCACAAGATGGGAATGGGCCTGGACTTTGATATGCAGTAAAACAATCAAATTTAACTGGAGCAACAGAGTGTTTAATAGACAGACAGTCAGACAGACAGCTCTCACTTCTTGGTGTCATTATCAGCATTATAATTCAATGGGTCAGCCGAAAATAGTTGTAACTGCCTATAAACATATAGGCAGTTACAACTGTTTTGCGCTGACCTATGGAATTCTTCTCCCTTTAAACAATTTATTTTGTTTTTTGGTACATTTTCTTTAGAGTCACTTTTGAGGTTTGGAAAATAGACAAAATTGGAGCATTGTGACAAAGTATAAAAAGCTAGAAAATCTTGAAGCAAAAGAGACGTCACTCCTTGCTCTTTACAGTTAAGCAACATAAAAATAGTTGATCCTTTTACATATATTAGTAGTATTGGGAATTGGTTAACGATTTTGCTGAATCAAATGATTTAGACAGATTCATATTCAATCTGAGTTAAATTATTTCAATTCTATTTATGATAAATGTTGGTGTCTTGTGTAATGTTTTTGTGCAAATCAGATGAGCAAATGTTTTGTGTGTTGTCTTTAGATTAGTTTATTGTTCACAATGCTAGCATTCCTGTGTGTTCTGTTGAACTAGGAATGTGTAGTTGAGTGACGCCCAGTACAAAAACGTGCTAAATAATGTACAGATCATCTGTCACATCATTCATTATCACCTCTCATAGTCATATTATGTGTTCAACATGGGCAGATTGGGTTGTCTCAAGGATGCGCATAGAAGACTTGCATACAAATAAACTTCAGCCTTTCTAAAAAATCATATAGTTGGATATATCTTGCTTTGATGATAAGAAAACAATAGGAAAATGAGGAATCCGTCCAAATGATATCTTATTTTGATTAATATCTCTGAAGCTATTTCTAGTATTAAAGAAGCCAGAACAAGAAGATTAAACTTGAAATTTGTTTTCCATATATGGAGAGAAGATTCTGTTAATTGTATGTGAAGTATTTCTTCCAAAAACTCTCTGTTCCAAGAAATCTTGTAAGATTCTATAACTACAGCATTATCAAGTTAGTGCTCATTTCATATTTTTGAACATTTGTATCATGTTTTAAGTATAGTTTTAAAGTGAGTGCAATGTATGTGATACAGTTTTAAATGGAAAAAGGAATGAAAATTTAAATGGACCTACTGAAATGTATATTTTGCACTTTAGAAAAGAATGAAATTAATGTTTACATGTTACTAACTGAATGT
Organism: Fragum fragum; assembly: GCA_946902895.1. NCBI lineage: Eukaryota > Metazoa > Mollusca > Bivalvia > Cardiida > Cardiidae > Fragum > Fragum fragum. The sequence continues at coordinate 85,783,026 of OX336365.1, forward strand.
AGTTGTCTAATACTGTGAAGTACATGTATGTTTAACTGAAGATTGCTTTGCTTCCAAACTTGAAATAACATGGATGTTTTTTACTGTGTACAATTTATACATTACAGTTTCATAAAGGCTCCCTCATATACCTATTTGAAAATTGTGACACCAAGAGTGAGAGTTAGATATGCTGACGATTGTTGTTGTGATATTTTTTATCTTTTCAACTCTGTGAAATTTGTTTCTCATTTGTTAGTAGACTAATACAGGATCACCTATTGGATATTTCAGACAGCTTTGTCAAAAATGTTAATAACTTTACACATTTCTAAAGAAGACCATTGTCTTAAAGTATATCATTTGTCTGATCTAATAATAACCAAAAAGCCCAGACGTTTGTCTCGTCCAACTTGGTGGCTTTTTCAAGATTTTCAATCGTTTGTTGGAAATAGGCAAATGAAATACACTCCATATTTTCTCATTATACAATATTTTATATGAATAATTCCATCTGTTTCACTTTGTCATGAAATGTAGGATGATGACTGTATTCTAGATAAGATATGGTGATCGGGGGAAGGTAAATGTTGTGTGAGAGCTGTCTGAACTGTGTCTACATTTGTGACTTTTGGATGTTTTGCATTAGAACTGTATTCTCTGCTTATAATGTTTCCCGTACACTAAGGAATAAAGAAACTTAACATGATGTTTGCTTTTCTTACTTTGTACAATCCCAACACTGTAACTTCGTCATAAAAATGGAAACGTTAACTTAACCTTTGTCATGCTGAACCTGGAATATTCCTGCTTTAGCATGAGGTATAGACTAAGATCAGCCTGCACATATTTGCAGTCTGATCTTAGTTTAAACCATTTATTTAGCATTTTAATATCAGGGTTGTAAGTAGTATTAATTCACAAATATAATGAAACACAATTTCAGTGGTACCAGTGCTTTTATCCCTTTGATTTTGATGCAGTTCAAAGTGAGAATTTTATCCAGCGTGACAAGGGTTAAGATATATATTATATACATGTACGGTATTCTGCTACAGTGGAATCCTGTTAACCTATTCCCACAAAATCTTGTGTGTTTTTTTTGCCTCTCAATGAAAACATTGTGGAAATTTAAGAAATTGCCTGTCACAAGCAATTTTGCATGCAGTTAATTTTCACATATAGAATATAGTGAAAACTTTGAAAGTCATCTTCTTGGAAGATGTATTTCAACCAAAACTGTCAGAAATGATCTTTATGTTTCCCTTTATCAGATTTCGTTTTAAGAGATGAAAAGAATATTTTTTGTCTTCATAGAGGTATGAACCGAAAAAACTAATCACACTGTATGAATACGCAAAGCAGATTCATACATAAGTGTGATTAGGTTTTTTGGTTCATACCTCCATGAAAACAAAAATTATTCTCTTCATTTCTTATAATTTAAAGGTATCGAGCGTAAAAGCAAAAACTTTACAAATTTTGATACCTTTTTGTATGGAACTATTTTGCGCGGAAGCATTCAAAATTGCTGTGTGCTCAAAATTTTGTTCATGGAGTTATGAATATTTTTTCGACCAATCAGAACGCCCGACTATGATAGACGAAACTGAAAATTAGATTATTGGAAATGTAATAAATTGAATAATATTGCTTTAGAGGTTTGACCACATTTCGGGTAGAGATCACATAGTCATGCAAGGGAAATAATTGTTACTGTTTGACTGAAAGTATTTGTTATATAAAAGAAAGTTGCTTTCCTTAAAGTAAATTGAACATGAAGTAATTCTTTTTTAAATGAGTTTCCTCCCATGTTTAAGAAAACTAAAGTACCTGTAAGACAAGTGAATTAAGGCCGATAATGCGAATCAGGCTTTCAGGGTACAAGTTCAAACTTACAGAAGAAGAACAAAGAAGCTTTTTCAAAATCAGATTTAAGAAACTTTTGAGCAACGGTATTTCGTTACAAATCGACCGAAATGTAGTGAATAAAGCTGTATTTACGGCATTTTAGTGGCCGAAAGTCGATATTCAAATCGTCAAACACTCACAAAAAGAACACAATACAACGTTAAATGAATGAAAGAAATGCTCGTCCGACAACTTGATTTCATGTCACCTTTGCAGTAAGGTAGAATAGCCATTTAAGGTTGCTTCCCTTGTCTTCTTATCAAATAGAAAAATTAATTCAATAGACATTGATACTATTGAATCACCTGTACAAGTTTCAGCAATCGATTCGGTATATTCCCACGCTCTCACGCAATCTGCAATATAAGGGCTAAAACATCGCCTTTAGTCAATTAAAGCATTATCAGACGTTAATATTTTGGACTGATTCAAATTGAAAGGAGTTGCAGACGACAATTTAGTATTGTAGATTTTTCCAACTTTGAGTAGAAAACATTTTGGAAAATGAAGAAATTGCTTGTGACAAGCAATTTCTTCATTTTACACAATGTTTGTCGAATCGTTTTTCTTGGGGAGGGGGGGGGGGGCGTCAAAAAGCGTCATTGTGTGGAAATGGGTTAAAGTAATTTGACATAATCGACATGCAAGTGATTGACTCATTACAAGACGACAAAATTTTAGACTGGCCCAAATCAAAGGTGTGTAAACAACAGATTTTAGGTGATGTATTTATTATAATTATCATTGTGTGTGTGTTTTGATCTAGAAAACGTGTAAAATGTAAAAATTGCTTGTAACAAGCAATTTCTTCATTTTCTACAGTTTTTCAGGAGCTTTTTTTCTTTCCATTACAATACTTCTCAACTGACCAATCGCTGGTTCCGCCTACTTACTTCGTAAACCACTCCCATTGACTCTAATAGGATGTCCCACTTCGATCTTAAACAGCGTTATTTTGAAAGATTTATAGCCAGTAGCATGCAACAAAAAGGTAGTATAGTTGGTTGCGACTTAAATGTCGTGACTACAGCTTGCATAAGCTGTAGTTACCACGTTAAAGTCGCTAAACCAATAAAAAAGGTTAGCAAAAAGGGCGACCTATGTTGGAGATAAAAACTCATTTCAGGTCTCAATGAACAATTTCATTTGTCGGCTGGTTATTTGATTGACAGCCACGATTGGTCATTTCTTCGCCTTGGTCCGTTATCCAGAAATGACCTGCCTAAGTGACGGCTCGCGGTTGTCAATCAAAGATTCAGCAGTCATTTAGATCGAAAGTGAACTTTGAACTCTAACAATAGCCGACTTTTATTTGAACTGTTTTTGTTGGTTGTGCGACTCAAACGTCGTAATTACAGCTTAGTGCTCGAACCAACTACTTTTACGTGATACCGGCCATTGTTTTTGTCAAATAATGTCGCTTAATGACAAAGTAGAACTTTCGATCGGAGCTCAGTTGTCGTGGCCGGTGGAGTCTGTGGGTGTGGCCAGCGGAGTTTGAAGGCTTGGCCAGTGGAGTCTGTGGGCGTGGCCAGCGATTCCTCTGGACTTGGCCAGCGATCGGTCAAATGGAATTACGTTGTGAATGAAAATTCCAATATTTTGATGAAGTTATAATTGTCTCATTTATTGCGATTATTGAATTTGGTCCAATCTATTTGGTCTAATCACATACGTCCCCTACGCACAAGAGAAAGTCAAATTTGGTATCAAATCGACAGATAATTTTGTATGTTCTAGAAAAAAAATCCTGAGAGACACTGTATGCAAGGACCGGGCTGCATAACCTGCCTAGATCCGGTTGTGCATGCAGTGGCTCTCATCCGCAGCATTTTTCGGTAATTGGTATTTTGGCAAAAGCTAACACCACATCCTTACTTGGAATATACTCAATTTAGAGGTCATTCAATAAATACTGCCTTGACGCATAACAGACTATTTTTTCATGTGTACACATGAAGAAAAGCCGTGATGCGGTCAATGTTCAGGAACGTATCAAGGTCATATTTACGTCTCAACCCCATGTTAAACTCTTTCTTTCTCTTGCTTTCTCTTTCACCCATACACGAACTCCCTCTCTCTTTATCTTTTTTCTATCCTTCGCTCTATCGGGTCTTCTATCCCGTTTCACTCACTCACTCACCAGCCTATACTCCATATTTTCAGTGCTCATTCTGTCTATCCCTCATTCTATCTTTCTTCTTTCTCCCATTCACTGAAACCGTATATTGCTATATGAAATGTTAAATTATGTATGTCATAACCCCATGTTGCGCACTACAAGTACCTGGGTGAATAAAAGAAAAGTTCAGTTCAGTAAAGTCGGAATTTGTATCAAGACGGATGGTTCTAAAATCACTTATTCAAATAGGATCACGTACAACATATGTTTTTTTTTTCCAACAGCATTGTTTGTGGCGGATAAAAGAAAAAAACCCGGATAAATAGACACAAATATTTCACCCCGACAGGACATTTGTTGGAGATACTTGACGGTTGTTCGAAGTACATGTATGTTGTCGGGGGCATTTCGACGGGAAAAATAACAATAGGTGCTCAAAAGCAATAGGCATGTCGTTTTGTGGTGTCCTTAACGTCGTAAATTCAGCTTTAAACGGCAACAATTAGGCGTGTTTAGTCGCTTACAAACGAAAACGTGCAAAACATGCGTCGGGGATAGCAGCTCTTAATTTGATAGGTAAATCGGTAAAGCGGATGTATATCAGTTGTAACAATAAATATTCGGTAGAAAGAATATATCAAAGTACTGAAAGTACTGTATAAGCTAGCAAGACATTGGTTCGTTATGTAATCTTCTTTGCCTTTTGTAGGGTAGAAAACATTGTGGACACTGAAGAAATTGCTTGCTACTAGCAATTTCTTCATTGTCAACAGTATTTTCCAAAGTCATTTTTTTGGGGGGTGGGGGGGGGTCTTAAAAAGCGTGATTGAATGGGAATGGGTTGTACAGCATGCTTTTGAAGGTGTTTTCTACTATTTGAATAAAGTTAATTCATGTGGCCAGTCATTTTGAGCACAATATGCACGAGTATACACAAGAACTACTTTTTTGGTTTGTTTGTTTGTTTGTTTGAATGGGGTTTTACGCCGCTTTCAACAATCTTTCAATTATATCGCGGCGGCTGGAGCACCTAACAATGGAATCCTGGTATTTCTCACACCAGTACTACCATTACATCCTTTCCTAGCCTCCTATCCCACATTTGTCTACGATTATCGACCCATTGGTGAGAGACAAATAGTCGGAAAGGATGAGTGCCGCCGTCGGGAATCGAACCCGGTACCTCTAGATTGAAAGTCCGACGCGCTACCAACTGCGCTATGACGGCGGCTGCTACTTTTTTTGCGTAGACATTCAGCGGATTTAGTGGTTAAGCCTCCGTTGGCAGTTTGCAATCGTTTGAACTCTGGGAAGACCTCAAAATTTTGACGCTTTGCTAGCTAAAAACAATTACATTTAAGTTACAGCTCCTCCACAACTAACGTAGCAGCCCTTATTCATTTCCGGAATCACTGCGATTTTGGGGTTACATCGTACTTGTAAATTGCTCCACACTACCTTCGGGATCCTTCGACCGTTCTTCGCACGGTTCCCAGGTGTTTCAAGTTTAACCCAATACCAGACGATAAATTTTTAGACTGGTCCAAATTGACAAGAGTTGCAGCAACACTTTAAATTTGAGTAAATATTGTGGAAAATGAAGAAATTTCTTGTTGCAAGCAGTTTCTACATTTTAAACAATGTTTTCCAAATTAGATTTCTTGAAAACAGTATCAAAAGCGTCATTGTTTCGGAATAGATTAAAGGGTAAAAGGTAAACTACGATCTGAATGTTTCGTCAACTTCTCATTAAAACTTATTGAGATACTTGACAGAAAAGCTCAGGGAATGTCCCTCTAACCAATCCCCATAAAATGACGTTTTTGCGCCCCTATGAAAAATAGCATTGAAAACATTGTGGAAAATGAATAAATTGTTTGTAAAAAAAAATCGTTTTCCACAATGTTTTCTGTCCAAAAGGGCAACAAAATCCAAATTTTCGTTAAAAATAGTCGTCTTCAACATTTTGAGTTTTGACCAATCTAAAAATTATTTTCTGGTAATTGGTTCGAAGCTCCTATTGGACGGACGGAAAAATTAAAAAAAAAAACTACAACATTTTTTGTTTCTTTTTCTTTATTTCATGGTAGAGATGTACGGTACAATCGAACACAAAAAATGAGATAAACATGAAATTACAGACAGAGACAAGCATTTAAATACATTCTTGGAAACATCTCCTTTACAAGAGAATAATGAAAATTCACCCTGTGTTCCTGTATCAAAGTCACGTAGAGAAAGGTGGCTGCCAAGCGAAGGCTGCCAATCCGCTACGAAGAGTACCGATTAACCCATTCCAACACAGTTGAATTTTAGACTGGTCCATATTGAAAGAAGCTGCAGACAACAATTTCAAGTTAATAGAATTTTGAATTTTTTCGTCATTTTGGGTAGAAAACATGGTGGATAATGAAGAAATTGCTTGATACAAGCAATTTCTTCATTTTCCACAATGTTTTCATAAGCCTTTTTCTTGTGGGGCGTAAAAAAGGAGGAATTGAGTTGTAATGGGTTAAATAATCTAGGAGTTCATTAATCCTATCTTCGTTTCTATCGATAATTTCGTGTTCGTTTTATTTTTGTGCTATGTACCGGATACATCGGACTATTACTGCATTAGAGGAAAACACGCTTAAATAATGAAATATTGCACATAAACAAGAAGTTTTAACAATCCTAATACAAAACTTATTAGTAACATTTACATAGAGATGCAAATAAATTATACATAATATCATGTTTGAGTACTTTTTATAGATAGACACAAACACTCGCTAACAACCGATGAAATAATGTCACAAATACGAATATCCGTGTTCTGAACGTCTTAATCCATTCCTGTATAATCCATGGTTTTTACGTCCTCGTGATTTTAGGCTTGAGAAAACAAAGTGAGAGAGAGAAAAAAATGCTTGAAACAAACAATTCCCCCCCCCACAACCTTTATACCCTGTATTTTGGTTACTTCTTAAACAGCAGTCACTTTTAATTTTCGTTTGCAACCTCTTTCGAATTGAACAAGACTACATTTTTGAAAACAGGAAAGGATTAAATTAAATGACCTTAATATTAACATTCTTTCTATATTCAAAAAAGTAATGGTGAACGTAAAGCCTTGTTGCGACTTATCACTTTTCTATGAGGAAGAAAATATTGTGGAAAAAGAAGCAATTGCTTGTTACAAGAAAATTTCTTCTTTTCCACAATGATTTCTCAAGTATAAAATCCCGATGACGAAAATCCAGGGTTTTTAAGGGAAAGGGTTAAATTGGAATGGCGAATAGGGAGCGAAGAGACAGTATATCAATAAATACAAATTATTTGGCAAAACATGAAATTAGACTAAGGAATACAGAAGACCAAAGAAATCTCTAACGCTGTAAGTCATTAATTATAACAAAGGGAAATAACATACAAGTAACCCTTTCCCTCTTAAGACAATTCAAAATACTAACGAAACCAATTGTAGGCCCTTCTTCAAGTTTTTTTTTTAACTTTGTATTTTCACAACAGTCATGCCCTGCTAACTACAGCAACAATGCTTCCTAAAGTGTTACTCTCGGACGATTCTAAGACATGTTTAATTGCCAGACTTAAAAAAACGAATACATTAGCCCTGTAAGTAAAGTTTAACTCATTTTAAGTAAAGTTTACCCACTTTTAGCATTCCCGAGGGAAATCAAAGTACTGAAAGTACTGTAAGCTAGCAAAGTGCGGTTGAATAAGAGAATATTTCCCTTGTTGGGTAGAAAACATCGTGGACAATGAAGAAATTGCTTGTAACAAGCAATTTCTTCATTGTCCACAATGTTTCCAAAGCTTTTTTCTTGAGATGCTTAAAAAGCGGATTGAGTGGGAATGGGTTAAATAGCCTGTTTTCGACAGTGTTATCTACAATTTGAATATAGTTTGCAATATTCCTGAAATACATGAACTACTTTTATTGCGTAGACATTCAATGGATTTAGTGGTTAAGCCTCCAATGGCAGTTTGCACTCGTTGAACTTGGAGACGACCTCAAAATTTTGTCTGTTAACTTAAGCTATCAAAGCTCACGCTTTGCTAGCTAAAAAGGGAGGTATTAGAAATATAGTCCAAACCACAACTCAGTTTGACCCTGTTATCAATTCTATCGTTTTCCTATTCCTACTATATTTTGGAAGTGAACAATAATCAGTTATAATGTTGTTTTAGAGTCGACCAGAAAAAATGCAAAAAATGAATACTAAACACATTGAACATTAATATTCGTAAGTTTGGATAAATGAGCATTTCGGAGCCATCTGCTGCTAATTTTGTTGTATGAGGGAAAGGGTTCATATCACAGTGGGATAGCTATAGAGCACACTGACAAAAATAACAGAATAACAATGCTACATGTCTACGTTACCATGGTAATAGTGACTGGTTATTGGTACATCAAAATGCGAGTGCATATCCCCAGGTAAATGATTCTGTAACAGTTACCTGGACCCGCTATATAACAGATGTTTTACTGTTACTTCAACAATAAATTTATCAAGAAGCCGACTGTATTATGAAATTCCAAAACTTCTGTTATGGGCACCATTCGTAATTTTTGCTTGTTTTTACAGATTTTATCACTTTAAAGGTCAGTCAAAATAAGCCGGTTGTCGAGTCTTGTTTACCCCTATTACAAAAAAAAAAAAAAAAAAAACACGATGACCACCAATAAGGAAAATACATACAGTCAGAGACTTAGAATATGTACATTTACATTAGTTACTTTGAAGCTTTTTTTTAAAGTTTCATTTACTTTTATATTTAGTATTTGTGAAAAAAACAGAAGGGTATTACTCGATATTATGCTATAACAAAAGGATGTCTTGCCAACAAATAATCATGTTTCTAACGATACTGTTAGGTCGATGGCCTTTTTACGAAAGCCTAAAGTCTTCAAAACGAAAATGTTTAAGCCTGGAGGAGACAGCTGTAAACATTAAGGTTTGGTTGACTTGAATTTTATCCTATTTCCAGTCTTATCTGAAATGTTCACTGTGATCAGATCGTTTTACTGTAACAACTAATATAAGTCGCGAGAAAGTGAACTTAAGAATTAAATCTAAGAAAAATTGAAATCAATTTGTTTTTAAACGTGTATTAAATTTGACTCCTAATAGCGAAAATATGCGAAATGTTTCACTCTTGACATTAAAGATAGAATCGCCATTAACCGGAACTAGATCACTGTCATTAATCGGAACTAGTTTATTGAGTTTAAAGCAAAAATGGTCGTCCTACCCAACCGGATCAGAAAATGTTACATCTGTTATTTCAAATGATTCACTTTTGATACTCGGATTTTTAGTTAAGGAATAAACATAGCAAGTTTAACCTGTCATTACTCCTGCCTTGTAACTATATTTGATCCAATTCTGAACCCATTCCCGACAAACTTTTTGACTGGCTTAAATTGAAAGAGGTTACAGACGACAAAACAAAGTTTTGACAAAAAAGGAGGGTCATATGAGCTAGAAAAAAATCATGAGAATAAAAATATTGCTTGGTATGACAATTTCTTTTCCCCACACTCTTTCCAAAGTGGTATTTCTCTAGCGAGTAAACATGAGGGAGTGTGTAGTAATAGGTTAATATAGGCAGCTTCAAATCGCATGCCTATAGTGCAGTTGATCGAAAAATTGTTAAGTTAAAACTTGTCTTAAAAGACGTGCAGGATTATCTTTGTCTACACGATCCCAACGGAAGTCATTCAACGGTTAGGTAAACTGACTTGGTATAATGACCACAAGAAAACATTGATATTGATCTAATCTATATAACCACACACCTTCACTTGTAACCAGGGCGAAACTGCTGAGCTAGGCTTCTAGCGTTAACCTGGTACCTATCTTTGATCTATCTATGGATCTCAAGATACAGGGACGATTTTTGATTTATAATTAAAATGATTTCAACAATTCTGCCATAATGAACATGATGGGAGCCCTTCTAAAAATCATCTCACCAGAATGATTTAAACGAGCCCGATATCAAAAGAGTTTTATAGAGAAATCACTGTTAAATCCTACTATATCTGGAACACCGCTGTAATCTACCAGTATCTTGACATAGATCTACCCCAGAACTGCTACAAGTGATATATCAGACATTGAACGCAATACATTGTAACAAGAGACGGAATGTCAAAGATTGAGAGAGTCAACAAATGTAAGGTTTATTCGTTAAGGGATTTATCTTGCTTGGTGTAGTTGCGAGTGTACTTACATTGATTTGGTAAAATAAATATTGAATAAGTATGAAAAATTGAATACCTAACTTGCTCGCACCGTCTTACAAACAAAAACATACAAAACTCAGAATCTCCCTTTACGTACAAAGTAAATTAATCACCAACCGCTATCCATTTATGTTTTGTTAACGTCAGTGGTACACGGTTTGATCCTCGCTCTGTTTAGCTGACTGATTGCGGTCGATGTGCCTTGCCAGCATATCAGCGATTCCTCCACTGATTCTTGAACATTTCTACTAATGATTCACCGAAAATATACAAACAAAAAAACCAAATGAAAATATTCGATAATAGTCACACACGAAATCATGGCTTTATAGATTTGATTTGTTAAGGAATAACTAACAGATCCACTTGTTCATACACAAATACAAAATTCAGAGTAGGTTTTTTTTTCAAATAAATGACAATGTTTCAAATCAACTGTAAATCTAGTTTTATCCTGTCAAAATTGATGTAAGGTAGCGCCTGACTCTAAGTATAAGAGACTGTGTAACAAGAACAAGACTGTAAGTGTCTTTAATATGTGTTGACAATAGTACAATCTTACATATACCAATCCATATGTAGGAAGTTCGTGGACGATTTTCAAAAACCAAATGTGAATCAGAATGAGCTATTGCTGTAAAAAAAAATAATAAGCATTTCTTACAGTCCAATAAAAACGGCTTGATTTAAAATATCCGAAATTACTTGGAATTTTGTATTGTACTGTTTATGTTAGTGAACAAGTGAAAATCTGTGTGGTTTATTCCATTATTGACGGATCGCTGGTCACGCCCTCTGCCTCCAACAAGAAATTCGATTTTGATATCAGACGGCGTTAATTTGCAAAGTTTATGACCAGTTCCATGTTGCAAAAGTGTTAACTTGTTGGTTAGCGGCACAAACGTCGCCCAATCAACAAAATGAATACAGTAATGTCGACCACTGTCGGTGTTCAAAATGTATTTCCGGTCTAAATAAATGATTTGATTGGTCGATTTACTTTGATTGACAACCGCGATCCGTCAATTCAATCATTAGAGAACACAATCACAAGTCACAATAGCCCGCAGATACGGACAGGTCATGTTTAGGTTGCATTCCAAACCCCCTTGGTAAACTATTATAATTACTTTGTTCACTATATGATTGGACAGTTCTTGATGATGGCCCCGCTCCAGATCCTGGCCATGCCTTAATACGACGATTATAATCTCCGAATTTCTGGGGACCGTCCGGTTCCTCATACTCGTAGTCCTGTTGTTGATCGGGATGATATACGGGGGCTGGCTGCTGTCCGTCACCTGCAATATATACACACTTCACTTTATTATGTTTCATTTGACATCACATAATGATACTTAACGTCACAACAGTACTGGAAGAGTGACAAGTAAACTCTATATTAAAGACGATTTTTGTTGTTAAAATCAAACAAAATTAATTTTCTATGCAGGATCGTACATTGGTTTGTCTAGCAAGTTAATATTTTTTCACTACAAATAAAACACAGCAGATATAGATTTTAGTTTAATCAACAAATTGATAGAACATATATCAAACACTAGTATATGTGCGGTTCTTTTCCTCTGACTTACAAGATGCACTAAACAAGAGGGCCATTGGACATAAAACGTTCACCTTAGACAAAGCTTAGGAATATAAAGCGCAGTGCTACTTTGAAGGAGTTCACAAGTTAATAACCCATACGCTATGTTAAACCTTTAAGCTTGGTGACTTATTGTATAACATTTTCTTCTTTGTTTCTATATCAGTTAAGGCGTGTTCTGGAAGAGATCAAAAATAAAATTTATTAACAATTTCCTCTTAATTTCTAAGTAAACAGTAAGGACCCATAGATGGAATTCAAATATGACTAAAGGAGCATCAGATTCGCAAACCTTCAAAAAATCACTTCCAGTTTCGACATACCATAAATAAATATTCAAAAGTTTCTTGTTTAAGAGGAGAAGATTTTCAAGATCTTTAAGATTTACTTCAATGTTTCAATGTTAAAATAGGGTACATCCATGCTGAGCCCAAATATTACTCAAAGGTCATCACATAAACAACCTTATAGGAGTTCACTAAATAGGGTGTTCATGCGCCAGTTCATAGCAAAACTTTGACCCAGAGTGTACCACATAACCAAACTTTGTACAGGATTACAGGGAGATTGTACATACCAAATATCTATACTCTAGGCTTTCTGGTTTTATTGAAGAACATTTCTAAAGTGTTCCTTCTTTGTTTCAATGTAAAGCAGGGCGCGCCCGGGCTAAGCCCAATATGACCCAAATGAGAATCATTTGAAAAAATTGGACAGATGTCCGCTAGAAGATGCTGCATACCAATTAATAATAAAGCTCTCGGTCATCTGGTTTCAGACGAGAAGATTTTAATTCTTTCCTTATATGTTTCTATTTTAAATTAAGGTGCGTCCGGGCAGAGACAAAATATGACCCAATGGACATCATATGAACAAACTTGACTGAGGTTCCCAAGGAGGTAACGCATTTAAATATCAAAGGTCTCGGTCTTCTAGTTTCATAGAAGATATTAAAGATTTCTTTATTTTCACCTTTTTTTGCCATTGCAACCAGGATTTAGGGAGGATTTCAATTATTGGAATGGGAGAGCTTCACCCAGGGAGCATCCTTACCGAGTATCATTGAGATTAGCCCACTGTTTTTTAAAGAAATTGTTGAAGGACGCAAAACGCATGACACCGTCGTAGACCACGCACGGCGATACAGGACGGTGGACATTAGGCGGTCATAATAGCCCAAAATGAGCTAAAATAAATAAATAAAGAAAGAAAAAGAAAAAAAAAAATACCGACATGACTAAATTAATGAAAGACACATGGGTCATAAAATAGTTCAATATCATTCATGGGTGGAAAAATGAACAAAACAAAATGGGTTTGTAAAAAATGAATATCTACATTAACAACCAGAGGTCGAAAATGTGACCATGACCCGATGGACGACCTTAACCTTGGTCACAACAGTATGTGTCACATTGTCACAAGAAATCCCAAGCATTTGCTTTTCGATGTGTTTAACAAAGAAAGTCATGCATATGCTGGTATTTCAATGAGACATTGTAAAACTAGTATACATTTAACAAGTTTTTGACATGTTCAATGCACTAATAAGTTGTTTATTTTTCATTAAGCTGTAAAATATCTTCTATGTTAACTGTTTCCTGCCACAAAAGACAATGATTTGATAAAAATTATAACCCAAAAATTGTCTGCTGCAAATCTTTTGAATTTGGACCGGTCTAAAATTTTGTCGGCAATTCACTAAACTAGTGAAACCAACATTTTTTCCTATTGATACTGTAGGGAAATATTCCAATGATTTTATTGGGTATCCTAATGTTAAAATACAAGTCTTTCTCATTTAATCATTGAACAAGAACCGCCGGAAAAGGGCTATGCTCCAATAATAACTAAATTTCACACAACTTGTACAACTCGAATGAGGAAAGAAATAGCAAGGGTTACTGTGTAAAAAGAAATACTTTATAGTCTATGATGATGTGAAAATCCATGTCACTTATTATTTTGGGCTTTTGTCCACATTGTCTAACATTTCCAATTAATGGCTACCATTCTTTAGAAGGCCCATGAAAGTCAAAACAAATCAGTGAGTTCAAAGTGTTCTATCCACACAAAGTTTAACGTTGATAGTTATACATGTACTTTGAGAGTAATTCTGAAGACAAAAATCGAGTAGAAACATCAATAAGAAACAATCAAATACTAGAGTTCTTTAGCACTGTATTGCAAAACTGTGTAACAAGTTTTGCGGTGTTATATTGTGAGGAATCAATATGAGGAACTTCCTGTCGGAGTCTGTGAGCGTGGTTTTCGCGGTCAGTGGGCGGTTCCAACGATCCATCATTTGATGGGTCATATGGAAAATACAGATATATGAATGCTAGTAATGTTCAGCATTAGTATTAGTTATATACCTTGTCTTATAATATATTGAACACAGTTTATGTCATATATAAGACATTGCAGCAGGCGCTTGTGATATAAATGTGAAATATGAAAACCATTATACGTACCATTCAAAGCCTAGGTTTATTCTAGTAAAATAAGACCCTGAAAATAACATTGAGCTTGGCAGATGACCCAAGACTTAGTTTGAGAAGAAAGGTTTTACCAAAAAATATATGAAATATGAAAACAACAACGACAAGCCAACATCATCTTTTAGCATTCTAAATTTTGGACATATTATTAAGATTCTGGGGATAAAGAAAGTGACAAAGAAACAGACAGATAAAAGAAACAGGATTGAAACTAGACTCCCAAAGTCTATCAATACATTTATTGCCATTTCGTAGAGAGAACGGCTACAAATCAATTTCACCAGTTAATACATGGGTCAAGATTACCAAGTTTCATGGATAGCGGGTCTAACTATGTTGGTATTTTGGCAAAACTGTATTTGGTTATAGCTATAGTCCTTCTGACCACATAAAGAACATACAAAGCATATCGTCGCTGCGCGTGCAAAATGTCGTAACTACATCTTTGATAAGCTGTAGTTCCGATATCTTACTCACGCACCGACGATAAGTGTCTTCTCTGAATATCCAAGATAATCAAGTTCATTACTTAAACCCTTTTTGTCCAATCCTTGTTTTTTTTACGTCCCTGTGAATTAATACTTGAGAAATTATTGTAGAAAAGGCTTGTTCAATAATTTCACTATACTGAAAGGCTATTTTTCAAATTAAATCCGAATTAAATTTTCGTCTGCAAAACCCTTGAATTTGGACGGTTCTAAAATTTTGTAAAACAGGAAAAGTCAATATTTCTTCAAGGCCTAGTCAAACAAGATGTGTTAGTGGTAAAAGCCATCAACTCTTTATAACAAGGTGCCAAATTGTCACAAGATACGCCCGTCACACTGCTTAATATTAACTGGGGGTTTGAATAGAACTGAGATTATTTTGAATGAATATTTTTTGTCAAACAAAGTATGAAAAACAACAAAGTGCAATAACTCAAAAAATAGGCTAGGTAGAGTTATGGCTCTTTACACTGCACTCCTACTTGGTGAGCTCTATCCAACCATGAAATTTCATGATTCTAGCTATTATACTTTTAGAGATATACTCCGGACAAGATTCAAGTATGAAAAACAACAAAGGGCAATAACTCAAAAAATAGGCCAGGTAGAGTTATGGTTCTTGTGACCTGCATTCCTACTTGGTGAGCTCTATCCATCCATGAAGTTTCATGATTCTAACTATTATACTTTTAGAGATATACTCTGGACAAGATTCAAGTATGAAAAACAACGAAGGGCAATAATTAAAAAAATAGGCCAGGTAGAGTTATGGTTCTTTACACTGCACCCCCCCTTAGTGAGATCTATCCATCCATGAAGTTTCATGATTCTAGCTATTATACTTTTAGAGATATACTCCGGACAAGATTCAAGTATGTAAAACAACAAAGGGTAATAACTAAAATAATAGGCCAGGTAGAGTTATGGTTCTTGTGCACTGCACTCCCCCTTGGTGAGATCTATACACCCATGAAGTTTTATGATTCTAGCTATAATACTTTTAGAGATATACTCCGGACAAGATTCAAGTATGAAAACAACAAAGGGCAATAACACAAAAAATAGGCTAGGTAGAGTTATGGTTCTTTACACTGCACTCCCCCTTGGTGAGCTCTATACATCCATGAAATTTCATGATTCTAGCTATATTACTTTTAGAGATATACTCCGGACAAGATTCAAGTATGAAAAACAACAAAGGGCAATAACTCAAAAAATAGACCAGGTAGAGTTATGGTTCTTGTGCACTGCACTCCCCCTTGGTGAGATCTATACACCCATGAAGTTTCATGATCCTAGCTATAATACTTTTAGAGGTATACTCCGGACAAGATTCAAGTATGGAAAAAAACAAAGGGCAATAACTCAAAAAATAGGACAGGTAGAGTTATGGTTATTGAGCACTGCACTCCGTTTTAATGAGGAGAATATAACTGCCAAGTTTAAAGTCAATCGGACTTACGGTGACAGAGTTATGCTCCGGACAAAGTAATGGACACCGCCCGGACGCCCGGACGACCGGTCGCCCGGACACCACGGGTGATCCCATAATACGCCCCGTCTTCGACGGGCGTATAAAAAATGTCACAAGCATGCATTAACCCTTGTCATGCTGAATAAAATCATTGACGTAATTTTATTAAAATCAAAGGTCTGATGGTACTGAATGCAATTGTAGTGGGTTAATATTTCTTTTGAAAATATCTTTTGAACAACTCTGGCTTAAAAAGGGACAAGCAAGATGTGTAGACTAAGATCAGACTGCACGTATGTGCAGGCTGATCTTTGTCTTTACCTCCTGCTCAGACAGGAATATTCCGGATTCAACATGACAAGGACACGGTGCAGTTGTTTACAAGAAATAAAATCGAGATTATCTATTGTAAAATCTTCAAACATGCACCAGAAGCAGGCATATTTTGTTCTGAAAGTCAGAAATACTTCAGAAGGGACATCGATTTATTCACACTAACAAAATGAGAATCCGACTAACAAAGCGACTTACCATTTTTTCATATTTCTAAGTAATTAGAATCAAATGTCACTTGATGTGTTTTGTTTCTGAATCATGTATCAAACGTTTGTTAATTCGTTGCCAAATTTTTGTTTAGAACCTTAAAGCTGTTGAAAATTAGAATAATGACTTCATTGGAATACGCATGCTTAAAATCAATTGACAGGAGTAAATCAGACTTTGAAATTTTAAAAAACATCGGTCAAAAATGCCCATTTAACCAACATAACCTTGTCTAATGGGTATTGTCGATTGATTAAGAATTTATAGATAATATTAAACAAATGATGATTAGCTGAAAATAGTTCAAGCTATGTAATAAGAGAAATAGCGAGCCAATATCTTTATAATATTATAGGCATGCGAGCTCATTCGGCAAACAAAAATTGGTATATAATTTTTCAACTAAAATTAACTCGATAAACTAGGTAAGGGAATATAAGTTTTCTATCTAATTCTATATCATTACTCGTGCATCACTATAAATCCATTTTCTGTAAAAATCATCAACATATTAACCCATTCCCACACAATGACGCTTTTTGACACCCCTCCAGGAAAACAATTGAAGAAACATTGTGAAAAATGAAGAAATTGCTTGAACCAAGCAATTCATTTTCAACAATATTTTCTTCCCCAAAATGTGAAAAGTTCTAAAATTTCATAAACCTAACATTGTCACCTTCAACTTTTTTCAAATTGGACCAGTCTAAAAGTTTGCGGTCTCGTAACGGGTTAATGTTTTTTTTTCCAAATCAAAAGAATCATTATTACTTAAACTCTAAAACGCTGCCTCAAATTTAAGTTCCTTATTAACACGGCAGCCGTATCTGCGCTTTGACATCTATTAATTCCTCCTTTTCCACAAATATTTTGTTTTTACTAAAAGCGTGTGGTTTAACCAATTCCCACCAAATGACGCGTTTTGACACCACCCCCCCCCCCCCCCCAAAAAAAAAGAAAAGCATTTGAGAAAAGCAACTTCATGTTACAAAATGTTTTTTATTCAGAAAGTTGAGAAAATCTAAAAGTTTTCATACACTTTAAGCTATCGTCTGCAACTCCTTTCAATTTGGAGCAGTCTAAAATTTGGCCGTCTGGAAATAGGTAAAATAGCACTCGTATTGTCATCATAATTCTCACCCGTTTTCTTGTACTTTTACTTTTGTCTTCTGATGTAAAATCATTCGAATAATATTTCAATTCTCATGATCGCGGTACCGAACTTTGTAATTTTGACAATTCCGACCTATTTATTTCCTGCCGATTTGTACGATAAAAAGTTGAAAAAAGTATGTGCTAAAACCACTGATTATCCGATACACATTGGTTCTTAAATAATCTGCTCTGAAAAGGCAACTATGCTAATTACTTTAGTTTAGCTCACTTGAACTCAAAATTCGAGTAAAGCGGTGACTAGTAAGATAATAGAACCTTAACAGAAATGTTCATATCCATTATTAGTACATTATACAGTTTAACAAAAGGCACGAAAAGCTTGCAAATCGAAGTAACTATCCTTAATGCAATTTAACCCTTCCCCGTACAATCGCTGATTTTTACGTCCCTGTGAAATTATAATTGCGAAAACATTGTTGAAAAAGAAGAAATTGCTTGTCACAAGCAATTTCTTCTTTTTCCACAATATTTTCTATCATAAAAGAATGGCTACTTTTTGAGTTGTACTTACTTTATAATGTCCCCTGCTACCCCTTTGAATTTGGACAAGTCTAAAATTTTGAAAAAACAGTTAAGGGTTAAAAACAGCTTATTCAGTCTTGCAGTATTATACACATATAAAGACGTGGAAAAGCAGCATAAACTAATAACTGTGTATGAAACAGATGAATAGATGAACAGTGAACAGTGAACTGTTGAGCTGCAGTGTTACCTTCGGCTTCACCATCTTGTGTTTCTTGTTGATCTGAGTCTGGTAATGTGTCTGGGTTGACCCCTTATAGGTAAAATGTAGACAGGTTATAGACAGGCATAAACACCGACAAAACATAGAGCAATTTACTGGTACTCCTGACAACATTGACCTTGAGTTCTTAACCCTTGTC
This sequence comes from Fragum fragum, assembly GCA_946902895.1. Taxonomy (NCBI): domain Eukaryota; kingdom Metazoa; phylum Mollusca; class Bivalvia; order Cardiida; family Cardiidae; genus Fragum; species Fragum fragum. The sequence goes on from OX336365.1 coordinate 85,801,969, forward strand.
ATGCTAAAACAGGAATATTCCGGTTTGGGCAGGAGGTAAAGACAAAGATCAGCCTGCACATAAGTGCAGTCTGATCTTAGTCTACACTTCCTGTTTGTACTTTTCCTGCGAGAGGTATTAATGGAATTAATTGTCAATGAAATATTGATCGCCAAACAACAAGTACATGTACTACCAGTGCTTTTAGCCTTTTGATTTTAATGCAATTTCGAAATAGTTTTTATACAGCATGACAAGGGTTAACTATCAATTTTTTTTGCTTAAGAAATGTCATTTGTTTTTCCGTGTTCTTTTAGCTAATTTACCAATAAAAACATACAATATTTTCTTTTTGCAAGTCTGAATAAAGGTAATCAAAGATGTCTATGTTGATTGTCTGTATTTAGACCAAGAAGAAAGAACAATGTAAAGAAGTTTTTGGAAGAAACTAAACGAAGATTACATGCGCAGATCAAGATTTTTTTTTCACGGGGAGGATCCAAACGGTAACTCACTTGTCTTATCAAAGGATGCATTTTCCGAGAATTTCTCCACCCACATTTAGCCCAAAATTCAGGAGTTATGTGTCTGGACTCCCTGTCCCTCTCTGGATTTGCGCATTACCTACTTTTCGGAAAATTGAATTTCGGGGGTAATACTCAAACAATATTGAAAAATAATAAAGACCTACCCTTTATAGCAACAAAGCAAGATAGAAAATATATACATGTACATATGTATTCATCTTTACAATCAAAATTTCATATTTTACTGTGGTTCATTAGAAATAACTTAATTTTTAGGTTCGTCTATCAAAAACGGGCGTTCTGATTGTCGAAAAAATTATTCATAACTCCATCCCATACAATAAGGTAACAATTTGTAAAGTTTTTGCTTTTTTTCGCTCGATACTATTAAATTATAAGAAATGAGGAGAATATTTTTGTTTTCATGGAGGTATGAACCGAAAAACCTAATCACACTTATGTATGAATCCGCTTCGCGTATTCATACAGTGTGATTAGTTTTTTCGGTTCATACCTCCATGAAAACAACAACAAAAACAATCACTTAATTGGTATCCTATGTTTTTCTTGACAATGAGTAAGTCAGGAATCACTCAAAACATGAACAGTTGCCTAAACGAGAAGCATTGTAGCCTATCACTGGTACCCACTGAACATAAATATAAAACTAAATGATTTTCTTGCATGTTGCCATTTGAGATGTCCTGAAATGAATTTAAGGAATTGTAAATATTATAGGACCCGATAAAGAAGTTACCATTGATCTGCACGTTCTTCGAGGTCTTCGATTAGCGATTTATTTTTCTCGAGTAAAATGTCATATACATGCAAGGTTTTTTACTCGAATAAAAACTTTAAGAGGTTGTAAATTTCGTTTTGTGGTTTTCTTCTTTATCGGGTATTTGAGGTTTTACTCATGCAATGGACATTACGGGCATTGTGAATCTACAGGAGTCTTGTGATTACATTGAAGGATGTGATTGGTTACCCTTGGTTATGACACCGTGGAACTACTTACTGTCTTAATAGTACTGGTCTAGACGTAAAAATAGAAAACATAAAAAACCAGTTACAATAATATAACATATAAACACCTCACAATTACGTACAGAGATTTACAAACAAAACGACGATCACACTTGATATGAATCAAAAGCATGAACGATTTCAAATGCAGCATGGACTGAATCTATGTAATAGTATGAGAATTGATGCCATTCTCTGATCAGGTTTTTAACGTTGAAAAATCATTTTGAAAGCTGTCGTATTTTGCAAAGATTGTCATTTGGTGATCCTCTTCAAAAGTTACTAAAATATCCCCGACCCCTCATTTAGGGTCCTCGTGGGCACGCCCTATTTAAAAACAGAAAAAAACACACACGACAAAAACAGCAACAAACAAATCAATGTAGGAGAGGTAAATAATCTTGATGAAATAATCACGGGTCTGTCTAGCTTTCATTAAACTTTTGCATGTGACATTACCCTGGACCATTGACCAAATACCAAATAACAGTCGCTTAGCTTCATCGGTTGCAAATATAAGCCAAGTCACTTAATATACGAAATATTTCCATATTTCATTTTATTGAATTACAAAAAGGGTTGACGTTCAATTAGATAAATACCAATATCTTTAAAGTTGGAACTAGAGGAAATGTTCTGTGAGACCACCCCAAGCTCAAACCCGAACATAGCATTTTATGTTTGATTAAGGATCCCCTAATTTTTCAACAAATTTACCAATATTTTTACCTTCACTATCTAATAGGAACACAAAGACGTTTGACCTTTAACTTCCCATTCATAAATTGATGATTGTTATTTTTTGATGATTAACAGGCAGACAGACAAACAAACGAATAATCCATCTGGCATACGGACAAACACATACGAGAATAAGTTTGTTTTTAAATCTAATGACAATGGTGTAGAGAAAGCTGCATTATATAAGCACCTGTACTTATTTTTTGTTGCCAAGAATTTGACTTTTAATTCATCCCTATCGGGACTCTACTTCCACCAAAATGACGTCAGTAAAATGCCAGAGCACAATTGTTGTACATTCCGTGTATTCCAGCACGCTTTACCGTTAGACATGCTATTTGAAAGTGACGGACAGAAATATGTCCATGTTTGTCGTCTTTGATTTAATTAATTGATTGATTTTGGTTTAACACCACTTTTAACAGTATTTCAGTCATATCGCGGAGGCTTGATCACCTAAACATGGATTCCTGGTATTTCTCACACAAGTACTCCCACTACATCCTTTCGGAGCTTCAAGCTGTTCACCCCACATAGATTTACGATTATCAACCCATTGGTTGAAAAGGATGTTCGCCGAGGCTGGGGATCGAATCCCGGATTAGGAGTCCTAAGCGCTATCACTGCGCTATGGCCGCGGATTCGTCTTTGATTTGACAATATTTAAAGAAGAATTTATCCTTAGTTAAACGATTGTGGACGGAACAGAAAACGGAAATAAATTTTAAAATCATTTTATGTTAGCAACATAAAATAATTTTGGAATTTATTTTCGTTTTCACTTCGACAATGCTTTCAAAAGCGGGCTTTTGACATTTACTGAAATTATTGATAGAGGTTTAGTTAATAGTTTTAACGAAGATTTTAGGATTCCTTTTGGTGAGAAACTCTATCCCTACAGCCTTCAAAAGAAATAAGTCTCCGGTGTAAATACTCGTACTTGGCCAATTTCGCTTATTTAGGGGATGAGCGTATTAAAGTACTTGGTGGTTGTAACAGGGTGGAAACCTTCGACACCCCCTCCCACCCCAGCCCAAAAAAAGAGAGAGAAGGGGACGGATTTGTTAAACACTATTGTCTCAAAACAATAATCTGAAGTTTGGTCTTAATGGATAACATTCAACCTGTAAAATGACATTGTAAACTGATGAAGGCTATCGTCCTGCTAAGTTTGAGCATTGTTTATTGAAGAAACAAGAATCCCTCATTGAAAGGTATCTACAAATCAAATTTGAAACCTGTATCTTTGGTAGTCCAAAAGAAATAGTATTTTCCCGATCAGTTTTGATAGTATTTTCAATGGCAAAGGATTTTGACATTGACCTGGAGCCTTAGACCCTTACTAGACTCAGGCTTTAAAAATTCCATTCTATACAGCAACTATGTTTATTAAATAGTATGGAAGATATAGAAAATGTTAGGTTTTAGTCATATTTTGCCATTAATTTCATAGTAAAGGGTTAGAATTTTGAGCTTGACCTTAGAGCTATGACACTAACTATATACAAATGATTAAACACATCGATATGTTTTGCAGACAGACAGACGGACGTAAAGACAGAAAGATGGACTGCGTAGAAACATTATGCCCCAAATCTGTCGATGAGAGGCGTAAAATTGTGGGGTTTTACATTATAGAGTTGTATATTGTCTCTTGTCATGCTGAATATGTTCCTGTTTTGGCAAGAGGTACAGACGAAAAACAGCCTGCACGCTGATCTTGATCTACACCTCCTGCTTGTCCCTTTCAATCCAGATTTTTTCATAAAATCTTTTTTTAAAACAAATATTGAACCACAGTAAATGCTTTCAGTGCTTTCAGCCCTTTGACTTTAATGCAATTCTGAAAATGATTTTATTCGACATAAGAAGGACTGAAATATGTTTTCTAAATGCTTCTTATTTCGATACTTAGCAAGACTGAATTTGTCTTTGATCAACAGACATAAGATTATATAAACATTGTTAGATTAGAAGAAGATAAAAACCACCCGGTTGTCTCATTTTCTGGTGGAGTATTTATGATCTCTACAGGTAACATACCGGGGACTTGGCAATGATACTAAAATACCGTCCTTGGTGGATACAAACATCTTAACGTCAAAAACACAATCTAACATGATTAGTTGTTGTGAACCCTAGCCAACTTGTTTAGACCTAACGTGTCGATCCAGATTAGACTAGAGAATTCTGCTGATTTTGTCTCCTCTATCTAACTCCTTCCATTTGTGTTTCAGGTTATGAGATTGTATGCAGTTGTTGAGCGACCAAATGTCGTAACGACAGCTTATAAAATCTGTAGTTACAACATCTGGTCGGTCACTGATGATATACCAAACTGATTACATTCTAATAATCATTTTAGTTTTAGAATGTCTTAAATATTGTCGACTTAAAGATGTTATATCCGGAATCAAATCATATCATTTCTATCAAAACTGTAGTTACAACATTTTGGTAGCAAATCGACGAAAAAAGTAAACAACTGACCACATCTTTATACTCATTTCAGTTTCATAATCCCTTGAACACTTGCACCCTAATGGTGTCTTATCCGAAATCAAATCATGTAATTCAGCATGTGACAATAGTCAAAGGCTTGGCTTTTCTAATTCTATTTCAGGGACTGAAAAACCGCCAATCATTGAAATACCAATATTTTGATTGCCATCTGAATAAAGAATGTTTTCTGCCACTAAATACTTTAAAAGCATTTTTACTCTTTTCGTGAGCCTGATAGACTAGATGAGAACTGATGTACTAATTAGAATCAGTCCTGGATGAGAACAGTTCTGGATTAGTAATTAACTAACAGATAGTCTCTAATTAATAGTTACATCTCTGTTGGAACCCCAGAGACTTGATTACATTATCATGCATTACTTGGTGCAGTACTAACGTAGCAGTTAATGTGTACAATAGGTTACATGAAACAGTAACCTAATCCCATTTCTTATATAGTTATCTATTTCAGTTTAACTATTTTAGTAGAAATGTTATCATCTTTATCATTCATTTCTAAATTACAATCAACTCATAGCTTAGTATAAAGACTTTCTGTGCAACGCACTATATCTCTGCATTAAAAACGCAGTTTTGTTTCGCCGTCACCGAGTCGACAAAACATAATAGAATACATTAAAACAAACAAATATATTAACACGCATATACAAACTAGCAGCTCTAACTTATCGTATGTAGACACTAATTTCGAAATATCATTGGGAAAGAAATCAAACGAAATGTGATCGGTGAAATAGCATATTCCGAGACGTATATATGTATTCATCATAAAATTCAACTGAGCATATTATTTCAACACTTTCCCACTAAATTTTGGTACCAAAAGAAATCACTGCGGTAAAATGCTATCGTACATGCATTTCCTTTTCTGATAATATTTTCAATCAAAGAAATAATCAAAATTACCTACCTCTGTAATACGAATGTTGTTGATGCCCCGGTCCTGATCCCTGCCATCCTCGGGCTAGCGTGTTATAATTATTGCCACCAAGCACTTTTGGCTTATTTTCAGCAATTAAACTATGTTTTGGCGAAGGCGTCGACACGGGCTGAAAATGTAACTGTGGCGCTCTAGGGTCGAATGCAGCCCCGACATTGCCCGAGGCCGCGGCTTCCCAAGGTGTGGGCTGTGCACGAGGTGCCTGTTGATGTGTGATCTGCTCCAGTCGAGTGGGCGACTTGGGAGTATAATGAACATTACTCTCATCAATGACAAACTTCTCAACTCGGGCCTGTCGTTTAGCGAACAATTTAGCTCCTTTATTACGACCACCTTTGTGTAGATCCGCCGCGATACTGAAGCACACATTAGGTGAGACTGCCTGGTGATCCACTCGCGGTGCCACGAGCCGTAATCGCTCAAACTCCTCTTTTGTCATACTCATTTTTTGTCCCTGAGTAATTTGTCCAGCGATTTTAGGTATCCTGAATGTAAACAAAGGTTTACTGCCGCCCTCGTCCCAGTAAAGTTCACTATCTAAATCCTCTAAGTCCGCCACATCGCCCGCGGAGGAAGAATATTCGCTACCAGGCACGAGAATCAGTCCCGCTCTCTCATCGTGTATCCATTTATTTGCCTTGCGCTTTCGTTTCATAAACATGCGCGCACCTTTGGCGCGTTTATTGGCAGCCGACGTCAGCGAATCTGCTATCTTCTTACACATTGACATCTGCTCGTCAATTGTCGGGTAACGATTCGTGTGATCGTCGTAAAACGCTGAATCCGAAAACAGCTTCTCTGGAAATAAAAGAACGGGCAATTATTTTGTAATTAATTATGATAAAATAGGTGCTACGATGTCACATATTTTGCCTTTCTAAACACAAATGAATATAAATAAAAAATCCAATTAAATGTTTTGTATCTCAAGACGAATTTAATTTTAATCCTTATTTGACAGCTGAAGACCCCTTTATTACAGACTAACTTTTTATTTAGGCAATATCAAACTGATGTTTTTACATGCGCAGGAATATAGTTTCCTACGAGGTCTATCTGTAAACTTTTATTTATTGATAGGAATAAATAAAATATTGAAACTGAACGAAATGTGTTCTTCTCCCTAATACAAAAAAAGCAAACGTCTTGTAACGTAAACTATGATCTTTCACGAAACTTATATTTTAACCACAGGGGAGAACCCAGGAACAAATTTTGTGTTTTAACGGTTATTATTGAATGTCGTAACATTTAATGCTGTCTTTAATAAGAATGATTCAAACCTATTTATCTTTGGGCGATATGGTTATTGATTGAAAGAAATAGAGTTAGCCGTTAACCCATTCCCAAACAATGACGCTTTTAAACGCCCCTCGATATGAAAGCTTTGGAAAACATTGTGGAGAATGAAGAAATTGCTTGTTACGAACAATTTCTTCATTCTCCACAATGTTTTCTACCCGGAAACTTGAAAAAATCTAGAATTTCATAAACTTTAAATTTTCGTCTACAGCTCCTTCGAATTTAGACCAGTCTAAAATTTTATCGTAAGGGAATGGGTTAAAGATTTCAGAATTGATATTCTATGTAATTAACATTTATTCGACGGACCGCTGGCCCCGCCCACCGAGCTCCGACAGGAAATCCAACTTGAATTAAGTTTTTGTTTTCTCTCAAAGTTTACTGTTAGTAGCATGTAACAAAAATTTAAAATGGTTTATTGGCAAGCTTAATTTCGTAACTACAGCTTAGATAAGTTTTAGTTTTAAACAGAAATGTCTCACAAAAACGCCGAAGTCTAATGTTTACTTCTGACCAAATGAATTATATGATTGATCGATTGATTCTTTGATTATCTATTTTCTAACGTTTTTCTCTGAAACTGTTCATTATTTAGACATTTATTAAGGAAGTTCAGCCACAGTCCGAACCTAGTATATAGGCGGGCTACTTGGTAAGTTTTGAGACAACGATATCTTCTAGACAGCGTTGTCCAGCTTTGAAAGTTCTGCTAAGCATATAAAAACTTGTTTTTTATCTGGAGGTCACCAAAAAGTCACATCCTAGTCATATCAATCGCTTAATATGACATTTGATTGACAGATGGTATGGACGATCGAGATTAATCGAATAAAAGTCGTAAAAAGAAAAAAGGAGAAAACAGTTTTTCACTATCTTTAGGACTTTTACACATGCTAATGGAGCAAAATGTAGGGAAATATGAAATGTGAGTTGATTTCTTGTAATATTGTGCTTTATTCTAAAATATTTCAAATAATTTAAAGGAATTCCAATAAGTAAAATAGCTTTTGAATTTCCATCGACTAGGGATAAAACATTAGGGAATCGAGTTAAATACATGTACTTTACTTCTTTTAAAAGAATTTATTCCAAATTCAAATAAAGACCGCGCTTTAATGTTCGATTTTATGCTTTACCAAGACGAATTTTGCAATAGTTAGATTCCTACTGTATAAACACTTTGTTTTAGTCAATCGTCTATATGCATGTTTTACCCTTTACTGTTTTTCAAAGTTTTGGACTTGTCCAAATTCAAAGGGATAGCTGACAAAATTGTACCGTAAGTGCAGTTCGAAAAGTAACCATCCGGTATGATGGAAAATATTGTGGGAAAAGAAGAAATTGCTCGTTACAAGCAATTTCTTCTTTTTCCACAATGTTTTTTCAATTATAATATCACAGGGACGTAAATAAATGGGGATTTTACACTGTTGATATGGAGCTGTAATTTCTGTAAATAACGTCTTGCTAAGAGGCCGAGTAAGTTGTAAACTTGTCCCTACACTTAAACAAATCAACAAGATACTTGGTATTTTGCCTATATAAAGAAGACTTGACAAATGCCTAATTTACCTCATGTCCATGTAAATATTATCACTTTGAAACTATAAGAGTTGTCTTGAACAGGCCTGCTGGAATATTCATAGAATATATGAGAAGGCCTATTAGACAAACGCTATGATTGTGGAAACATGTAGATGTATTTTCATTTATTTTTTCAGAATATATATAGCTTTTAAGAAAACAATAACTTGCGGTGGCATATTTACACAGCAGGGTATAATATTGAGTTCCTAACAGAACCTAATGCCAAAATGTATCACTGTTATACCGCTCTTAAATCGTTATTTTTTTCAAAGAGGGAAATCTATGGCCTAAACTTTCAGTCGCAATTTTGAAAATTTAATTGCTTCGTCTATATTTTGTCAGCCGCCGTCAAAGCGCAGTCGGTAGGCGTCAGACTCCCAATCTTCAATCATGGTGTGTCATGGGTTCGATACCCGGCGGCGGCACATATCCTTTCCGACCTTTGTCTGTCACCAATGGGTGGATAATCGAAAACTTAAGTGGAATAGCAGCTTGAGGCTAGGAAAGGATGTAGAGGTAGAACTGGTGTGAGAAATACCAGGAATCCATTGTTAGGTGCTCCAGCCGTCGCGATATGACCGAACTACTGTTTAGATTAACAAACTTTGATTACAGCCGTTGATAAATCGACAGTTGATATATATACAGTCGTTACAACGAAGACATGGGGTAATCGTTTAACTCATTCCCAAAAAATTTCGCTTTTGACGCCCCTCAATACGAAAGATTTGGAATATATTATGGATAATGACCGTTACAAGCAGTTTCTTCATTATCGACATTTCTTTTTTATATTATCCACACTGTTTTCTAACCCAAAAGACAATGTGCTATAAAATTCAATTAATTGTAAATTGTCGCCTGTATTATCTTTGAATTTGGACCAGTCCTAAAAAGCCTTATAAAAGGACGTTGTTCAATATGAAAAGGCAATAGTGTTTATGGGACATTGAACGAAAAGACAAGGAAAATATTTTTTATGCATAAACAATGGCATCTATACTAGAAAATTGCTTTCAATGTGTTCAATGCATAAAGAAATGAATTTTTAAAGAGATAAAATTATATAATTCATATATGATTAGTTTTCTTATTGTCCGTCGAGCCTATTTTCAAGACGTTTGACAGAGCAAGAAACAACGAGGTATAGAGAGGAGGGTTAATTATACACATATGTTGTCAGCATGTAGATATTGTTAGGAAGACTAATTGATGAGTAGTAAATGAACGTGCCACTAGAAAACAACACGGACAATCTTGACAGTTATAAATAAACTTCATGGGAAAAATATCAAGACAGTTCATACTATAAGGCTATGACCTTTGATTTCATGTTAACCCCCCCCCCCCCCACACACACACCCAGGGTATAGACGATTGTTTCTATAGCCTAATAATACAATTTGGATGAAAAAAATGTTTCATACCCCCTGAAAAATGACTAGGGGAGTATTTTGTTTGCTTGCACACAAAATGGTTTCATAAACAAGAGGACCATGATGGTCCTAAATCGCTCACCTGAGGCATCTGCAAATTACAGTACTTTTTTGTATAAAAAAGACACAACTTGAGCAAAATAAATAAAATAAATATAAGATTTTGGGCTTTGTACATAACAATCCAGTAATGCTTTAAAATGAAAATGAATGCCTTTGGCTTCATAGTTTAATCGATTACCAAACTATCCCAGAATTTGTGTGACCCTCAGGGAAAAGGTTTAAAAAAGCATTGTGAGAAAGCAAGCAATTTCTCCATTTCTATTTAAGAAGAATCCTTTCAATGCGATTTATGCAATTTTCAATCCCAGGAGCAGAGACATTTTTTATCCTAAGAGCAAATTTTCCTGTAACATAGTACAAAATTATATAGTCATGCTACATACCAAATATGAATGCCCTTCATCTTATATTTCAGAAGGAGAAGACTTTTGCTCTAATTGGGTGTTTTCCAAAATTTTGGACCTCTGGGGCAGTGCCATGTTCTATCCCAGGGCTAAGATTTTAGCTAACATAGTAGAGAACCAACTGGTTATGCTATACATCAAATATAAATGCCTAAGACTTTGTAGACTGGGAGGAGAAGACTGTTGAACATGGTCTAATTGAGTATTTTTACGAACTTTGGACACCCAGGGAAGGGGTGTTTTTTAACCTACAGGCATAATTTAATCAAAATGATAGATAACAGCCAGGCTATGCTACACTCAAAATGTAAATGCCCTCTGCCTTAAAATGAAGAATGTTTTTCAACATACTCAAATTTTGCATTTTTCCAAATTTTTGGACCCCTAGTCAGGGCCGTTTTTGACCCTTGGATGAAAACTTTTTGTGATATAGTACAAAACCATCTAGTTATGCTACATACCAAATATGAATACCCTAGACCTTATAGTTTAAGAGGAGAAGCCTTTTGAAATTGCTCTTATTAAGAATTTTTCCAAACTTCAGACCTCAGGGGCGGGGCCATTTTTGACCCCGGAGATTAAATATTTAAAAACTTGGTAGAGAACCATATGATTAAGCTCTTTACAAAATATAAAGGCCTTTGGCCTTGTAGTCTATGAAAAAAAAAATCAAAGATATACTAAAATTTCCCATTTTCATATGCCGCGGTTACAAGAGTTTTTGACGGAATTAAAATCTTTTAACAACTTTTGAAGAGCTTCACCCAATGAACATCCCTGCAAAGTTTCAGCTTGATTGGCCTACTGGTTTAGGAGGAGAAGATTTTTAAAGATATTTAAAGAATTACTAAAGATTCCCATTTTAAAATGCCGCGGCAACCAGAGTTTTTGACGGAATTAAATTCTTTTAACAACTTTTGAAGAACTTCACCCAAGGAACATCCCTGCAAAGTTTCAGCTTGATTGGCCTACTGGTTTAGGAGGAGAAGATTTTTAAAGAAATTGTGGACGGACGGACAGACGGACAGACGGACAGACGGACAGACGGACAGACGGACGGACGGACAGACGGACGGACGGACGGACGGACGACGGACAACGACCAATCACAATAGCTCACCTCGCACTTTGTGCTCAGGTGAGCTTAAAAGAGAAATATTACATGTATTGTAATTGTGAAAGTTTACTAATTTGGCATCTGTTAACCCATTTCCGCACGACCTAGATTTTGTACCCTCCAAGAGCTTTGCAAAAATTTGTGGAGAATACAGAAATTTCTTGTTACAAGTAAATTTTCATTATCCAGAGTGTTTTCAGCCTCCAAATTCAAAGACCAAAGTTTCGTCAACTGAAAATTGTCGGCTGCAACTTCTTTAAATTTGGACAAGTCTAAAAATGTTTCCGTGGGTAATGAGTTAACGATACATGCCTTGGATCCTTTTAATTATAAGAAATGAAGAAAATAATTTTGTTTTCATCTGTGATTCTGTTTTCGTTTGTTAAACGATGAATAGAAAAGAAATATTCTCTTAGTCGCTGAAAATTTTTTGAAATTTTTTTGAAGCTAATAATTCATATATCGTCGTTGACGTTCAAAAACCTCGTAACTACAGCTTGATTCAAGCTGTAGTTACGAGGTTTTAGAATGACAGCGACAGTATGTTGATCACAAGGCAGACAAACACGTGCTTTTGGAACATAAATATAGATTGCTTAGCCACAATGAAACATCCGACTAAGTCACTTTTATATATTTATGCCGTCAGTCATATTTTTGAATGAATATGCATCGGATTTTTATTATCTTAAAGATGTATTAAGTAACTTTGTTGGGTTGGGGTGGGGATATGTAAAGTCAAAAACTGAATAGAGAGCTTTTCTAACGAAAGAACCACCACACGTACTGCTTTAAATGTAAGTATTCACTTTTCCTAAACAATGTATTTCTTATAGAGCAACAGGTCTAGTGTTATCCCGTGTATTCAATATTTATATTAAATCTAGTTCATATGTTAATATATAGATAAATCTTGTTACAGCTTGGTGGTATTATAGTTCCGTTGATGCAAGTCAATGTTCATTTAAAATTGACTTCATATAGAAATAATTGACTAGTCGCGGCTGTGAATCAAGTAATATATCGACCAATCAAATGAGTCATAAAGCCCGGAATTGAGATTTGAACACCAACATTGGTCGCCATTTGTGTGAAGCATTTTTCTTGGTTTGGCGACTTAAAACGTCGTAACTATAGATTATTCAAGCTCTAGTTACGACGTTTAGGTCACCATTCAAGCATTCTAACTTTTTGTTTCATGCTATTGGTCAAGAATTTGGTTCAAAATCGTAGCGGGACTTCCTGTTGGAGTCAATGGGCGGGGTCTAGGAAGTCGGTGGGCGGGTCCAGCGATGGGTCAATTATCACACTGACCAGAGATAACCGGTAGATTTATTATGAATCTACTGGTTATTCAAGAAACACGCTAAGCAATGATCTTTTTTTTTGAGTGTGTGAATAATTACAAAATCAACTTGTATAGCCAAAGTCCAAAACGAACATCTTTTCTTAAACAATCTGATAAAAAATAAACTGTGACACCGTTCCTAGAACATTAGAGATCAGAGAGAGGAAAGTAATTTTGGTGAAAGTACTTGATACAATACCCACGATTGTTCAATACATCCAGATACTGATATCGACATCTGGAAACTATTTTAGGAAACCTTGCGCAGTCGACTGGACTGGTGATACACTGATAGTGTAACCATGTGGCGAGAGAATGTCGACATCTAACAATGAAATCATATTTTAAATTGCGTGATCAACTGTGATTCCACTTAATTCTAATGAAAGCTAGAAAAATCAAGTTTGACCTTCTATCTTTAAAATAAATAAGGAAGAGCCGCCAGAGACGGATTATGCTCCCCAGAATATAGCCCTTTCACAAAAAGTATATAATAAAAGGAGAAAAGGGTTCGGGCGAACGGAAAGACGCAGTGCTGGCTATATCATCGCCCGCCTCAAGGTATGCTTAATTTTCACGTAAGCCCTTGAGCAGTGACATTGACTTTAGAGCTATCTGAATATTTCTTTCAAATGGTACATCTATTCATGGCAGAGAACAAATGTGACAAGTTATGTTAACATGCATCTATAATTGAAGGAGCTAAGCTCTGGACATGCTTAATTATAACGTTTGACCTATAGCAGTAATATTGACCTTGGAGATGTCTGATTTTTGTTCAAATCGCACATCTACTCATGATAGAGAACAACTGTGCAAATTTATTTCGAAAGCCATCCATAATTTTAAGACCTTTACTCCGGACATTCTTCATTTTAATTGTTAACCTTGAGCTCTGACATTGACTTTGGAGCTATCTGAATATTTCTTTAAAATAGTACATCTACTCATGATAGAGAACAATTATGCAAAGTTATATTGACATACATCTATAAATGAAGGAGCAAGCTTTGACATGCTTAACTTAAAATGTACGACCTTGAACCGTGCCCTTGGAGCTATCTGATTATTTCTTTCAAATGTACATCTGCTAGTGATATGGAACAATTGTGCCAAGTTATATTGAAATCCGTCCTTATTGAAGGAGCTATGCTTTGGACAAGGTCTATTTTTACCTTGAACTGTTTTATTCTATATTATCTTGTATAGATAAAAAGTAAAACACAACCATCTTGTGAAACACAAATGTCCCCGGAAGTACAGGTTTTTTCCGTAAAAAATGACCTAGTCCTTTTGACACCGACATAATCTTGAACTTTGCACCATTTGAAAGTACTAGTCACAAGCAGTGTCAAAAATATGAAGATCCTATAGCTTACAGTTTCAATTACCACATGGTTAAATGTTAGACAGGAATGAGTTGCAGTCGACAATTTCTATCTTATTAAATTATAGATTTTTTCCAACTTTTTTGGTAGAAAACATTTTGAAAAATGAAGAAATTGCTGCAAGCAATGTTTTCTGATTTGTTTCCTTTGGGGCTTCAAAAGCGCCATTTTGTGGGAATGAGTTAAAAGTGAAACATTCTGGATATACCAGGTCTATTGAAAGCGTAGACCATGGCTTTGGTATCAACAAAAAGGCTTTGTCACAAACAATACGCATTCCAAACATTTCCAAATTTAACTACTTACAAATGTGATTACACTGCCAATATCAAATACATGTACTAATACTCAATATATATGACCTTGAAAAATGATCTTGAATGATGGCATTGAATTTTATTCCAACAGAAAAGGTTTGTCATAAGCAATGCACATGTGGAATCTGAGATCACCATCCACCTACAATTCAAAAGTCATGATTAATGTTAAAGAATTTTAATTTCCATAAACTTTGATCTTATAAAAATAACATTGGCTGATGACTTTGAAATTTGTTCTATCAGAAAGGCCTATCATTAGCAATACAAATGTGAAATATGGAGGTTTGCTCACTTACCATTAAAACAATGCCATGAGCTGTACAATTTTTGGGGGACAAACAGATTAGGCAAAAGGAATTATTTCCCGATCTATCTAAGTTTGGATGTAAAAAGAGGGATAATTCTTTAAAAAAGTGCTTTTGCAGTTATCTATTTTGATTGTTTTGATAGTGATAGAGAACACTTGTCAAGTTTCAGGTAAACATATTTGATAACCAAGGATTAAGTTTGTCGTTACAACATAACCAACGCCAAGACCAACCTCGACGACAGTATCCATAAGCAGCCTAAATGAAATATTATGTAACACGTAAACCTCTTTTTCGCTCAGTTACCCCTTAGAAACATTCGTTTGTCAGTTTTTACCATTAACATTATGACTTGTGGTAATGTGGGTACTTTTATCAAGGTAACCCCAAAAAGAAGAGAGGAATAGAAAAAAAACGTATATTGAGAGCTTGATAAGCCTCTGTCTTGGCCGACTAAAGTCAGGAAATTGTTATTTTCTTTGCAAATATCTTTTAAGCCTTTTGATGAAAATCACTGATTATTTGGTGGTGATGTGGTCACGCTTCGACATGATCTACTGAGTAGAGAAGTTCAAACTCAAACAACGATATGGAAACGATTATGTGCCAATCTTATTCAGCTTAGCGATAGAAATACAACGGTCATGTATGACTGTAAAAGATGGGATTGAGTTCTTAGCGATACTTGAGCTCTCCGTGACGTGGTATTTTGGCTCGCAGTAGCCGTAGATCTTATCTTTGTGGAATCAAGGTTGATCAGTTGAGGGAATGTATTTAGATACGTGATTGGCTGATTTCGAAAGTCAGTCAGTACCGATTACTCGGCCACATGTTGCTCGTGGTCAGATTTGATGAGTTGTTACATTATCTATTATAACCACGTGTATGTTAATGGAGCACAAAAATATTTGTAAGGTGCTAATTGACCTAATTACTGGGATCATTGAGCTATTAACAATAACATCATAATCAGTGGCTCATACTGGAGTTTGTAGTACTCGTGTGAGCCTTCTTTAACAGATGGTCGTCATTGGACTCATAGAATTTTGAGTCGGTAAAAACAGGGTACAACGCCAGATAACTCCAGGTGTCTATGGACAGTGTAACTCGCCCTTACGGAGGCTTGTCAAAATGACAGATGTTGGTATGCAATAACGACTGTTTGTCACAATAAGAGCTGCCAGAAAACAGTTACGCTCGACTATCCTGAGTCCTGGATAGTAAAAGCAATTCGATGTCGACATAAGGCATAATACCTATAAGTAGTAATAGAGATAAAAAATCTCTCAATTATAATTTAAAGTCAAACACGAATTTCTAAATACAAAAAGAGTTAAAACTCCACTATAATAAATGTTATTGTAATAAATCTTTGCCTAGAAGATGATATGATTGTCACAAAATCACGAGTTGTTTAAGATATATGAAAGTTGCAAGTCAGGTTTAAGCAAGAACTTTTAAGTCCGAAACGGGTAAATTTTCCACTAAAATGTATGTCAGACTAATGAATCTATATTAAGGGGCTGATATTATTGTCCCAAAAACACGTGAAACGTTTCAGTTCAATAACATCAGTCGAAAGAGTGGTTTTAAGGATATGCGATAGTTGAACGTAAAGTTTAACCAAGAATTGTTCAGTCCGAAAATGGTTAGATTCCACGAAAATGAATGTCAGACTATTGAATCTGTGTCAAGAGGCTTATATTATTGTCACAAAAAATGTGTAAAGTTTCAAAACAATAGCATTGGTAGAAAGAGAGTTATCAAAGATATGTGACAGTTATAAGTAAGGTTTAACCCATTACCAAACTGCAAAATTTTAGAGTGGTCCAAGTTGAAAAGAGTAGCAGACGACAACTTCACGTTCATAAAATTTTGGATTTCTTCCACTTTCAAGAGAGAAAACAAGCAAATTTCGTCATTTTACACAATGTTTTCCAAATTGTATTTCTTGAGGGGCGTCAGAAAGCGTCACTGTGTGGGAATGGGTTTATTAATTTCTAAGTCCAAAAAATGTTAAAACTCCACTATGATAGATCTAACTGTAATGAATCTTTGCATAGAAGATGACTTAATGGTCACAAAAGCATGTGCAAAGTGATAAAGCAAAAGCATTAGTAGAAAGGGATTTATTAAAGATATGTGTCAGTTACACAAGTTATTAACCAAGAGTTTTTAAGTCTAAAAAGGCTAAAATTCCACTAAATGAAAGGTAGTGTATTGAATCTGTGTCTTGATGCTGATATTATTGCCACAAAAATATGTTCAAAGTTTCAGAGTAATAGTATTAGTAGAAACTGAGATATTGCAATTGCACTTAAGTTTTAACCAATAATAACGCTGACGTCGACGCCCGGGTGCCCGGAATAGCCCACCTACTTCGAATAGTTGAGCTAAAAAAAATTAAACAGTGAGCCAAGGTCAAGGTCATAACGCCTACTGCCTGATTAACTTCTGCGCTAGATGTAAATATGAAAAACGTACATAAGGTACATCAATGTAAAACCAGTTTCTTTAAAAACTGAGCTGCCAGAGGACAGCAACGCTCGACTATCCTGAGTCCTAGCTGGTAACAGCAATTCATTGTCCACATAAGGCATAATACCTAAGTAGCAATAGAGATAAAAAAAATCCTTAATCAAGAATTTCTAACTCCGAAGAGGGTTAACATTCCATTACAATAAATTGTAATTGAAACGAATCTTTGCCTAGAGGATGATATGATGGTCACAAAGGTATGTGGAGTTTCAAAGCAATAGCATTAGTAGAAAGAGATAAGACAGTTGCAAGTATGGTTTAACCAAGAATTTATATGTCCGAAAGGGTTAAACTTCAAATAAAATGAATATCAGAGTATTGATACCATGTCTACAGGCTGATAGTATTGTCATAAGAACATTTGCAAAGTTTCAAAGATATAGTTTGGTAGAAAGAATGTAATTAAAGATATATGGCAGTCGCGCGCAAGGTTTAATCAAGAATTTCTAACTCCAAAAGGGTAAAAACTACACTATAATAAATGTAATTTTAATGAATCTTTGCATAGAAGTTGAAATGATAGTCAAAAAAGGTTCAAAGCAATAGCATTGGTAAAAAAAGAAATATTAAATACATATGTCAGTTGAAATAAAGGTTTAACCAAGAATTTATAAGTCCGAAAAGGGTTAGAATTCCACTAAAATGGATGTCACAGTAATGAATCCATGTCAAGAGGCTGATATTACTGTCATAAAAACATGTGCAAAGTTTCAAAGCAATAGAATTGGTAGAAAGAAAGTTGTTAAAGATAAATGTTAGCTGCACGCAAGGTTTAACCAAAAATTTGTAAGTCGAAAAAAATTTAAAATTTCACTATGATAATTGATATTGTAATGAATCTTTGCCTTGAAGATGATATGGTGATCACAAAAACATATGCGAAGGATTAAAACAATAGCATTAGTAGAAAGAGAGTCATTAAAGACGTATGGCAGTTGCACGTCAGGCTTAAACAAGAATGTCTAAATCTGAAAAGGGTTAAAAATCCTCTAAAATGATTGTCAGGTCAGATTAATGAAACCTTGTCTAGATATTATTGTCAAAAAACTTGAGCAAATTTTCAGAGCAATAGCATTGGTAGAAACTGAAATATGGCACTTGTATGTAAGGTTTAACCAACGCCGACGCCCGAGTGACTGGAATAGCCCCCCTATTCTTCGAATAGTCGAGCTAAAAAGTTAAAGGTCAATGTCATGAAATAAAAGCCACTCACTTGGCGAGTGAATACATACAAACTGCTACTCCTGTTTGTAATGAATGAGAAAATATGAAGAATATTAGTCTTTGAAAATAAAGTCAATCATTAACGGTTATGGTACTTTGTCTTATATAAAGCCAATCTCTTGGTGAGTAGATCTATAAAAATTTGATGGTCCTTGGTGTAAAAATGAGCAAAAAAGGACAAGCTTAATTTTTTTGAAATGTAGGTCAAAGGTCAAGATCACAGGTACTTAGTCTGAATTGAAAATTTATATCTTTTCGTGGAGTATCTATAAAAGTTGGTGGTCCAAGGAGAAAGGAATAGGAAGATCAGAGCAATGTCAACTTTTAAAAAAATAAGTGAAAGGTCAAGGCTAAGGCTTTAAAGCTATAATTAGATTGGACTATATCCGAGAATATGACAAAAGATCTTCCAAGGTTTTCGTCCCGGGCTTATAAGTGATGTGTAAAATTTAATATCAAGGACAAAAGAATATTCATATTAGCATTCTGAACCAGCGAGACGTCGGCATTGTAAGCATTTGTTTTCTGTGCGACTTTAACGTCGGAACTTCAGTTTACCCAAACTGTAGTAACGTCGTTTAGGTCACAAACCAATCATTTTGTGTTTTTGTTATCAGTAACTGACCATAAATTCTGCAAACAAAACCAAAAAAACACACACACAAAAAAAAAAACGCCGCTTAGTAGCGAAGTGGAAATTCCTGTTTGAGCCCAGTGGGCGTTGCCAGTAATATGTTAATTGTCTATGCCAGAATTAAAACTCGGAGAAAACCTTGATCAACCCATTCCCACGCAACAAAATTTCAGACTGGTCCTAATTGAAAAATTTTTCAGACAAAAAAATTTCAAATTGATGAAAAATAAAAATTACTGGTCAGTTTGGGAAGAGAACATTGTGTAAAATGAAGCAGTTGCTAATTATTAGCGATTTCTCCTTTTTCCACATTGTTTTCTAGCGCTATTTTCTTGAGGGGGCGTAAAAGACAGATTAAGTGGGAAAGGGATAATACCAGTCGGAAATTACTGACCCTGATTTATATGACAAAGAAAACTGCAAACCATAACATAACATAATATACCATTCTTTTCGACCGAGCTATAACGTCATTAATCCTTTCCTGTACAAACACAGGATTTTACGGTGCTGCGATTTCACACTTGAGAAAACATTGTGGAAAAAGAAGAAATTGCTTGTAACAAGCAATTTCTCCTTTTTCACAATATTTTCTTCCGCATAGGATGGTTTCATTTCAAATTACATCCAATATTTATTGTCGCCTGCAACTGCTTTGAATTTGGACAGGTCTAAAGTTTCAAGAAACAGGAAAGGGTTAAATAAATGGGAGTTTTTTCAACAACGGGATTTGTAGATTATATATTGAAAACCTCGTAATGAAAAAATAAATCCTAGGAAAGTGTAACTACATGTCGACCTGTTTATATGGCATAACGATATCTAGAACCAATTAAGTCGAGTGCGAGCTAATTAAATAACCAGGAGAATTCTCCAGTTTCTAAATCGCTTACCTGTAAATAATTCCGAAAATATCTGAACTTTGCTGGAATGTGCAGCAGTGTTTAAACTGACTTATTGGTATCTAAAACCTATAAACTATTAAATATTTTTGCGTAAAATGCAATAGCATTAAAATACTATTTCATAAACCGGTTCTTTTCTTTTCTTTTTATTTCACACGTGTTTTTCGTTTCTACCCTGAGAGACTATAGCGACAACAAACGATTATTTTAACCCTGAAAAAAGGTAAATATAATTTAATAGACCGGTCTAAATTGAAAGACGACATTTCAAAGCGCAATTAAATTGATAAATAACTGTCAAGGGGGGGGGGGTAGACATTGCGACAAAAGCATAAAATTGCTTGTAAAAAAATAGGTTCTTCTTTTCCCCCAATGTTTTCCAAACATTCAATTTTCATTCCGAAAAAAAAAACCGATTGTGGGAAAAGGAGAAATGGCTTTTTATAAGCAATTCCTCATTTTCCCTTATTATTTCTACCAAATTCAGTCAGAATCATTCAAATACATACACTTTTAAATGCCAATTGCAGCTTCTTCATTTTGGTCCAGTTCAAAATTTTTCGTTGGGGAATGGGTCAAATCTTTCTCTTACGATAACTGATTTTGATATGTAATACAATACCTAGAACTTCTTTATTACAATCGCTCCCATTTTAACACATCTTAACAATTACCGTCGTGGAATTATTTATTAATTTATTTATTTTTATTTCAATATATGAACCTTCTATTCACCATAGAATGACAGCTTTCACCGACTTAAAAATGCGTTTCTGAAAACTTTACAGTTCACAGTGATGTTTATTAATCCTTTCCTGTTTTCAAAATATTTGACTTGTCCGATTTCAAAGAATTTATATGAAATAGATAAAGTGAGTGAAATTTGAAAAGTTTCAAAATTTCTTTTCAAGCAATTTTTTCTTTCCCACATTTTTTCTGGGGTAAGAAATTGCCCGAATGTAAAAACCAGAGATTGTGCAGGAAAGGGTTAATAAGAACGAGTTATAATTACAATTACTTCACACAGGATCGTGTTTGTCTCTTCAAATGAGATAACCATTATATTAACTTATTCCCACACAATCCCTCCTTTTTAACGCCCCCAGGAAAATGGCTTTGGAAAACATTGTAGAAAATGAAGAAATTGCTTGTATCAAGCAATTTCTTCATTATCCACAATGTTTTCTATCCTAAAAGACAAAAATATTTGGAATTCCATCAACCTTTAATTGTCATCTGCAGCTTCTTTCAATTTGGAATGTCTTGAAATGGGTTGAATAAAACATACTCGATATCATGAGCATTTTTCATCATCATCATCATCACCACCATCATCATAATCATAATCATTTCAGTAATATCAATTATCTCTGATTCACGATTGTGGATTTACAGGTAAAGCTTTTGCCGTTTCAAGCCGTTTCTCATATATTGTTACCATTACTAGAATTTTTTTCATGACCATTTTGATAATCATCATCATTTTGATTTTTTATTACAATTAGAATAATAAACTGTAAGATTAATCAACATAACCTCTTGTTCACCATAACATTTTTATTGCAGAGGACCTCATTGTAAATAAGTTCTTCGTTGTATTGTTTCGTATGATGATATCTAAATGAGCTACCTTCTTTACATAAAGATTTTATTAATACCATATTATACTCTTAGACAGACACAGTAAATCGAAGTTGAATATTACAAAAATAATAGTCAAGACATTGAATAATGTAATTGGGGCCTTTCATTTCTACGATTTCTGTCTACTTTCTAGACAATTATATTAAGACGTGTTTCAGCTGATAAGTGTCTGATAGGTTTCGTTTCTGACGTCATCATCGATGTTTGATTGGAAACAGTATATCTGTCGATTTGAACTTGATAGAAAAATAATATTCTAGTTTTACCAGGCTGAAACAGTAGTGACTTGCATAAAAAATGGCAGATTCAAAATAATTTGAATAAATTACATGCTCTTTTTTAAAACCTAACTAGACATGTTGCTCATTTGTTCCAATAAGATAACATACGAGTATATTCTCACATAATAAGAGACTGATAACAGTTTGGTTTTAAGGGAGTATATTTAAGTAAAAATACGCACAAAGTGCGTAAGTTTTATTTCAAACGGTACAGATGTGGGTAACTTGGAAGATGTTTTGCAGGTAAATGATGAAGGACAGCCTATCTTAATTTGTATTTTTTACGACATCCAACACCAATCCTAGCTCGATCTTGGCTATGAGACTATACAATTCCATTTCAATATATATATATGTTCCGTGATACAGGAAAACTACTTAAATGATGTTACTTTTTGATGTTCTAAAATTCTTGATGACGTCACTGTAGTCTGACTATTGCTACGCCCTTCAAGAGAAAACACTTCCGACTACATTGTGGAAAATGAAGAAATTGTGAGGGCGTGGTAGGGTGGGGTAATCAGGCTTAGACATTTGAAAGTTTTGAATTTTTTTTTCATTTTAAACTTTTGATTGGAATTTCTACAGAAGGATGAATTGATCATAAACATTTGACCTAGGCGTGTATGGAATGGAAACCGCATACAAATATAAACTTCGTATCTTGAATCCTAAAGAAAAATTGAGAAACGTTATGCTTTTTTGTTTTTTTTCTGTTAAGTTTTTACGACATACCGACAAACGGACGGAATGATGTACATGGGGGCGGACATCGACAGAACAACACGCCCCCTATCTTTCGATACAGGGGTAGTGAACTTATAATGATTATTGTACTAGCTGACATGTGATTTGACAAGGTCGTTATATGATAAAAATTTCGGAAACCTCGTAGCTATAGCTTGAATATGCGGTAGTGGTGGTGTTTTGGAGGCAATACAGAGATATTGTATGAAAAAACAACATCAACAACAATAGCAAAAACAAAACCCCATCTATTGGTAAGGAGGAAATTGCCACACCCACTGACTCCAACAGGACGTCCAATTTCGATATAAGAATTTTGAATAAAAAATTGACAGTAACAAGTGAATAAATTGTTTAATTTGTCGATTGATGACTTTGACTAACAGGTCAATTTTGTTGTATTCAGGCCAGTCTAACTTATTTACAATATTCTTGAATAAGGAACCCTATTATCTCTTTGTCACGCCTGTGTCAAATGACAGACCCAGTGAACTCCGACAAGGCAGTTCGACTAAGATGTCAAACGATAAAATTTGTAAATATACGACCAGTGGCATGAAGTGAAAGGAAACTAATCGTTAGCGAAGTAAAAGTTGTATCAAAACCTTGAATAAGCTGTAGTTACCACATCTAAGTAGCAAAACAAAACAGGAAAAAAAGACCTTAGGAAAACCCAAAACAACAACAAAACCCCAAAGAGTCCCATCAAAATACAAAATTAACTTCCGTTTCGAACGAGAATTTGATTGATCAATCGATATTTAACCCTTTCCTGGACAAATCCGGGATTTGACGTTACTGTGATTTTATACTTGAGAAAACCTTGTGGAAAAAGGAGAAATTGCTTGTTACAAGCAATTTCTCCTTTTCCCACAATATTTTCTACCACATAGGATGGTCAGATTTCAAACTGCATGCATTTTTCATTGTCGTTTGCAACCTCTTTCAAATTGGATCAGTCTACAATTTCATAAAACAGAAAAAGGTTAATTAACATTGGCGATCCGTCCATTTAGTTTCAGGAAAAGAAATTGAACTCTTCTTCAATAGAGCATACACTCGGTGCTTATCGCCCTTTACATGTAACAGAGATCTACTCTCGTACATTTTGTTTAGTAGCAACCCGGTAGACATTTGTATCGTCTTATAACACATTTCGAAATTATCGAACTTTGAAGCATTTCTAAACGCACGTTATCCACTTTACTCTTTCGTGTTCAATTCCTGTTTTTTTTTATATTCTTGTGATTTTATAGCTGAGGAAAAATTTTAGAAAAAGAACGTTATTCTAGATGCAATGTAGGATTTAACCCTTTCCTGCTCAGTCCCTGGTATTTAAGTCCCTGTGTTTTTATACTAGAGAAAACTTTACCAGCAATTTCTTCTTTTCCACAATTTTTGTATCCTCCCGAATGTTTGATTTTCAAATTAAACAGTATGCAAAACTTTTAATTTTGGACAGGTCTTAAAATTTGCAAAACTGGAAAAAGTTAAAGGTGTCGATGTGGCGAGTTAAAGGGAGGTAACGATGTTTCTCAAACATTGATAAGAAAAAATTGCCAATTGTCTAAAAAAAAAAAACCGCTTAAACAGACGATTAACACTTACGTTTGAGCCAGATTTGTCTTCGCGGTAATCTCATAGGCTAATAGTGTTTTTTTTGTGGTATAGGAAAGGTTCAGCGGAATCCTGGGTTATTATTAGATATCACGGAATTCGGTTGTCGACATCGCATGGCCTCATTTGCATATGACCCAAAGTCAACGGTAAAGAACAAATTGACAAGCAAAACTACCAACGTCCTAAGTCATGTCACACCAAATGGTTTGCCCAACATACGGTAAGTTTCTATATTCGTACGGTCGCTTACGGCAGTTTTGGACAACTTACAAAATTGAAGACATGCTAGCGAACATAACTCCTGGTGACGTAAAGATGTCGTTGGTATTAGCAAGTGTGGGATTCCAACGGTTTTACGCACCGCGTTAATTACCCAATATTCTTTGCAACTGTCTCGGCATAATCTAAACTAAGAGGAACAGCCTACGTAGGCTATTAGGGAAATACCCTGGTTTATTCAGGTAAACGACCTCTGATTTTTGCAAAACACCTTTTCAAGATATTGTATTGAAATAGTTTAGGAGAGGGAATAAAAATAATCAACATCTGAGACAACAACATCGATGCTCACCTTTAACCCATTCCAACTCAATCCCTCCTTTTTACGCCCCACAAGAAAAAAGCTTTGGAAAACATTGTGGACAATGAAGAAATTGCTTGTAACAAGCAATTTCTTCATTATCCACAATGTTTTCTATCCCAAAAGACGAAAAAAAAAATAAAATTCCATCAACTTGAAATTGTCGTCTGCAGCTTCTTTCAATTTGGACCAGTCTAAAATTTTCTTGTGTTGGAATGGGTTAAAACTTATATCAAGTAAGTACATGACCGATGTACTGATGAACGTCCATACCACAAAGCAGGTCAGCATTATAAGTGGACAGTTCAATTACAAGTGTTAATCAGATACCGGATAATCAGTGTTAAATAATCGTTTAAAATACACATAAAACCTTATACCGCCAAGCAATAGTAGCGATCTTTTAAGAGATTTGTTTCTTATATTAGAAACAATTTATGCGCATGCGCGCCTCTCTTTCCAATCAGTAGGACAAACAAAGAATGTCCCACCATATGATTATCTTCATATGTATGGGAACTCAAGTCAAAAATCTATTTAAAACCGAATTCGAAATGGAATCAATATGGTCTTTTGATCGTGTTCAAGCTATAGCTATTTCCAAGACAAGATATGCTGAATTGTTTGTCCTACCTTTTGAGATTAGTATACTGCGTTTTACCCAATTCATATATTGCTTACGTCATAGTCGATCGCTTCTATATGAAGTGATGCCTTTAAAAGAAAAACGTGTTAATTACATATGACACCACCAGTCCTTTTTTCGCTTTTAATGGTCCCTTCGACACACAAAAGCGATAAGGCATACAATTTAACATTACATTTTCGTGTTCACCATCTACCAACAAATAGCTATTACCCATTCCTGTTCCCATGTCAAACCACACAAGTAATTGTATTTACCGTGTTCACTTGCCTCACTGTGACCAGCATCATCAGCTGTTGAAATTCGTGATGTATGATATCGTCATGACAATCAAATTATTTGGAAAAGTGAAATTAGCTGTTGAACACGGTCCAACTTCACATTAAAACGTCCCTTGAAAGCATGCGTGAAATTTTCTTTGGAACCTAGATTAATCTTTATTTGGAAATGTTACAAAAATCATAGTAAAAGAGTCGATCGCTAATGATACTCGTAATAAGATATAAATTGCTGATCGGAGTGGCTTCGCTTTGAACCAAGTAACATTATAATTCAGCAGACATGTAATGTTTATCCTTTTCTATTTCAGGTTTGTTTTCAAAACAGACTAAAATAAATGCATGCGTTTGCTGTGCACAAGAATTGGGCGAACGAATCCTTTACCTCGAATTGATAGGCTTGCTAAATAGCATGCACAATTATGTGAACTATGACGAACAAAAAAGTAAACCCCTTTACCACACGATTCCGGTTATACGACCCTCAAGAGAATGTATTTTGTGTGGAAAATGAAGGATTTGCTTGTAATTAGCAATTTCTTCAATAACCGCAAAAGACTAAGAATCAACTTAAAGTCATCTGCAACTTCTTAGAATTTGGACCAATCTAAAATGTTGTCGTGTGATGGGTTAAATCATTTAAACTTTGAACAGACTTACTTTTGGTGAGAGATGACACTTCACTGTAGGTATCTGCTCTGTCAGGAGAGTAGAGACCGCTGTCATCTTCTGGTGTGAAGTAACATTTTGGGGCGAACACAGGTAGGTGATCTGGGCGTGATTTACTAGTGTCCACTTCGTCGTAACCATTTTCTTTTGGTGTTGAAGAGTGGGCTGGATGGAAAGGTTGTGGAACTGACAAAGAAGGGATTGGTGCCGGTGGCATGGGTGGAGGCGGGGGTGCTGGGGCTGTGACAACGTTAGGCTGGGCCGGAGGCCTTATCATCCCCGGACGATGTCTGTCTACCCCTGCTACTGCTTGTTCATGAGGTTCAAAATATATGACTGGAGGGACGGGCGATACGGGCTTAGGTGGGACAGGTGGAGCGGATTTCTTGTATCCTCTTGGTGCATTTTGCTGTTGTATCTGTTGAGATTCTGGTATCTTTGTTATCTGAGGTACTGGGTATAATTCAGGCTCTGGTATGGAGGCACCTGGTCGCTGAGGAGACCAGTCTGGACTTGGAACTTCAAACATAGGATATTTAGGATCCTTAACTCGGGGAAATGTTGCGTAATTGGATGTTTTATTCACACGTACACTGCCAAAGTTTTCCAATTTGAACTTCGGAACATTCTCGGGTCCTTTTCTGGCCTCCCATTTTGCTTGTTCTGCCATCGTTAACGGATCTTCATTTTCTTTGCCATAACTTCTGTTAGATAAGGAGGACCCGGATCGACCGTGAGAATCTTGTCGGCCTGAAGGTGAAGGTGACGTCGATTTTGGTTGCCACATCAGTGGTGACCTTGACTGCGAGTCACTGGGTGACCTGGGAGACAAAAGACCGGACTGTTGCCATGGCTGAGATGGTTTTTGCGTTTCTATTTGTAGAGAGCTAGACTGACTAATTGAAGGGGATATCGACGGGGGCTGCCATATAAGAGGGGAGCGATTTGGGGACCGACTTTTATGACCTCCAGATGGTATGGTGGTTTGGCTAGAAGAGGGAGATAACCCATTGTTTAACGTTTTAAACGTTCGTTGTTCAGTGACGGTTTTCGTTACTGTTTTCCCTCCAGGCGATTCCATAACGAATTTATTTGTATGAACCTCACGTCGTGTGTTCCCATCGTGGGTCGTGAAATTCTTGTGAGCAGAGGACACCACACCGAGCTCGTGATTCCCAGGACCGGAAGCGGGAACGCTTCGAAGTTGTCGTTGAGGATCGACAATCTTAGTCGGTCCGCTTCTCGAGGCCGGTCTGAAATTATATAGCAACAGTCAATATGACTTGTGCCATTAATTAAACCAACTAAATTAATAAGAGTTCGCCATCCATTAGATTAAAAGGTTAACAACATTCCAAAGTAGCTGAAAAGGGCAGATACAGACAAACATTTTTGTTTCATTATGTATCTGTGTTTTCAGCAGATTTGAAAAAATATCGATTATACTACAGCGATGTTAACATAATCCTTTGCTTCATTGGCATCACAAATCCTTAGCTGGAGTTCTAAAGGGCATCGCCCCATCTCCGTCATGATATAGGGAATATTATTTTACCATAGAGATACAACATCGTGTATTTGGTCTTAGCTGCGGATTTTTTTTCTTTTTCTTTTTTTGATATTTCAAGAGACCAACAGTCGAGTGGAACATCAAATTTTCCTCCACTGCGAGAAGTAAATACTAGATGTTGTATCGCAATCGTAACATAATATTCCAATCATTAAATGCATATTTTTTGTTAAATAAGTTCGATGAAATAATAAAAGTATGTTTTTCTACCAGTATTTCCCTTCTCCCTTATCATTCTGATTACGTCTATTCGAATGATGGCGTCACTTAGAGAATTGAAATGACGCCAGAATAGACTACCTTATTTGGAACTGTTCGGATTTTTTCTGACGTGTCCGATTTTGTCTGTGAGGAACGTATATATTTTACTAGAAATATTTATTGGAATATAATCAAAACGAAAAATTGTCCAGAGCGACGTAAATCCCAATGCCGATTCCAGTCAACTAGTTCGCTTATTTTTCAGAGATATCATAGTCTAAAGGACCTTATATCAAGCAGAAGTTAGTCCTATGAAATATAGTTCAAAGAATTTTTAAACACCTTCGGATCGTTTGAATATTCCCACTGATGTTATAACTCATAAAATAAGCAAAGAAAATTTAAGAGCTGAACAGCTGAAACCAAAGGCTTTATGACCGCTCTATTATTTCTATGTTTTGTTGATTGTTTGCTGTACTATTACCAGTAACTGTTCTCAATGAAAGGGGGTAGCTTAATTTATTTTGTCCCAATTAATCTTGCCTTTAGGCAGCATACAGTGGATATCGCTGTTGTCGTTCTAAAACCTCGTAACCACAGCTTGATTCAGGCTGTAGTTACGAGATTTCAGAACGACAACGACGCTATGCAAACAAAGTAACGTTATCTCTTCGTTAGTGTTGCGCCTTCAAATATTGCATTGTGTTCCATGAAGTTAATTGCGCGTACCTGATGAGGGATGCTGCATTTCTTTCTGTGTACGGCGTAGTTATATATAAGCATAGTGTGTAACAGTTCCCGCAACACAGTGTCGGTGGATTGTTAATCGAGTTAATGTAGTCGGGGCTTCGGTTTAAAGTTTCAACCGAATGACTCGAGAAGCGGAGGATCGAATCAGGGACCCCTGATATAAAGGTCTACCGCGTTACCACCAAATAAACCCGTTTCTGATCTACTTTTGATAAATCCAAAATTGACGAATCGTGTATGTCAATCAAAGAATCAACATCCAATTTGATTAGTCATTTAAACCGGAAGTGAACTTTGGATTCCAACATTGGCTTGCACATAAGTGAAGTGTTTTGTTAGTTTTGCGACTATATGTCGTAAAAACAGCTTATTCAAGCTGTAGTTACGACGTTTAAGTCGCCAACCAAATTTTGTTTACGATTTTTTTTTCAAAATAAAACCGTTCAATATCGAAGTTGGACTTCCTGTTGGAGCCAAGTGGGCGTGGCCAGCGATCCGTCAGTTGAAAGTTAGAAAATAAATATTGACAGCATTAATATTGTTGTTGTTGTTATATATTCTTACCTGGCCACATCAAACAACAATTCTGTACTAGACATCTCCACAATGTCCATGGCGGACTGATGGGTCTTGCCGGACATCGAGTAGCCATTGATACTCAGAATTATGTCCCCTTCTCGCAGGTCCGCTGTGAAGGCGTGACTCTTCTTACGTATCTAAAAACAGAAAACAACAACAACATATAAGGATCGTCGTTAAAATACAGATGTCGACCAATGTTGAAGATCAAAACTCATATCTGGTCTTAATGAATGATTTCATTAGTCGACTGATAATTTGATTGACAGCCGCGATCGGTCAGACATAGCGTCGGTTGTCAACCGTCTAATGTCGTAAAGACAGCTTGCTTAAAGACATAATGTCGTCCATTGGCGATACTGATCTTGATGTTAGTAGACTGGTATTAGTGAAATGAACATTGTTATCAATTGGGTTTTAGTATTCAAGTTATATCGCGTTGTTTTGAGCACCTAACCATGGTTTCCTGGTATTTCTCACACCAGTACTACCACTATATCCGATCCTCCACCTGCTCATCCTACTGATGTTTATGATTAATTATCAATTTGACGGAAAGGATATTTACTGAGGCCGGGGATCGAACTCTCGGCCTCATGGCTGGGAGTCCAACACGCTACTTAATACGATATGGCTGCGGCGTGAAATGAACATACGTACTAAATGCAAACAATATAGACGGATCGTGTTGTCAATGAAAAA